>ML437719.1:0-74856 GCA_005239525.1 Nicotiana knightiana
CTATCTATTATGTAAGTAAAACTTTGCTAGATGCTGAGACTAGATATCCACATCTGGAAAAGTCAGCTTTTGCTTTAATAATGGCATCTAGAAAATTACGACCCTATTTTCAATGCCACCCTATCACTGTTGTGACCTCATATCCTTTAAAAAATTATTCTGCATAAAAAGGAATTGTCAGGAAGATTAGCCAAATGGGCCATAGAATTAAGTGAGCATGAGATAATTTATCAGCCTAGGACCGCAATTAAGTCTCAAATACTACCTGATTTTGTTGTTGACTTTAGTAATGGCATTGTATCTGAAGTAGAAAAAGAGTTACAACTCTTTAATGGTGTTAATCCAGGCTTGTGGACCTTGTTCGCCAATGGTTCTTCAAATATAAAAGGCGCTGGCTTAGGCATAGTCTTGATATCACCCACGGGTGAAAAGACACGACAAGCTATAAAGTGTTATCATATCACTAACAATGAAGTAGAGTACGAAGCTGTTATTGCAGGGCTTGAACTTGCACGGGAGCTCTCAATCGAGAAAATTGTGATCAACAACGATTCCCAACTGGTAGTAAATCAGATAAAGGGGACTTACATTGCTTGAGAGACTAGAATGCAACAGTATCTTGAAGAGTACGGGAGCTCGTGAGACAATTCAAAACATGGAAGGTAGTGCAAATACCTAGAGAAGAAAATGCAGAGGCAGATGCATTAGCTAACCTCGCAGCAGTCACGGAAGTAACGAACAAAGACAATACAATTGTCGTTCAACTATTTCATTCAATAATAGACCAGGACAGGAATGAGGTAACTTTCAACAACCTAACCTGGGACTGGAGAAACGAAATTCTTAATTTTTTGCAGAATGGCACCGTACCTGAAGACAGGAAAACGGCTCAAGCACTCCGCCGCAAAGCTGCACGGTACTGCCTTATTCGCAACTTACTTTATCGCAAGATGTTCGGGGGACTCCTAGCTAAATGCCTTGGACCTAACCAAACGGAATTTGTGATGAAAGAAGTCCACGAAGGACACTGCGGAAATCACTCAGGGGCTAGATCCTTAGTGAAAACACTAATCAGAGCCGAATACTATTGGCCTAAGATGGGAGAAGAAGTCGAGAATTTCGTATCCAAATGTGACGGATGCCAAAGGTTTGCCAATAACATGTATCGACCAGTGGAATTATTACATCCAATAATATCCCCATGGCCTTTCATGAAATGGGGTATGGACATAGTAGGACCTCTTCCCACAGCTAAAGGACATGTACGATTTTTACTCGTACTAACCGACTATTTTACAAAATGGGTAGAGGCATAAGTGTTCAAACAAGTGCGAGAAAAAGAAGTTAAAAGCTTCTTATGGAGAAACATAATATGCCGCTTTGGAATACCAAAGGAGATCGTGTGTGATAATGGCCCATAATTCATAGGCTCGCAAATCATAGAATTCTTTGAAAGTTGGAAAATCAAGCGGATCAACTCAACGCCTTACCACCCCGTGGCTAATGGTCAAGCTGAGTCAACAAATAAGGTCATCATCAATAATCTAAAAAAGCGGCTGGATAAAGCCAAAGGAAATTTGCCTGATGAGTTACCAGTGGTACTATGGGCATACATAACGACTTCAAAAATAGCCACGGGAGAAACTCCGTTTGCACTTGTTTATGGCTCAGAAGCCTTAATACCTGTAGAGATTGGCGAATCAAGTATAAGGTTCTCGACAGCTATGGAAGGTGAAAACAACGACAAATTAAGGACCAACCTGGACATGCTCGAACCACAGAGAGAAGCAGCATTAATACGGATGGCAGGTAAAAAATAAATCATAGAGCGTTATTACAATTGTAAAGCGCATCTCAAGTACTTTAAAATTGGGGACTTCGTCCTCAAAAAAAGTCTTTCAATCAACAAAAGAAGCAGGTGCAGTAAAGCTAAATCCAAACTAGGAAGGACCTTACAAAATCCGAGGGATAGCTGGAAAAGGCGCCTATGAGTTGGAAGCTATGGACGACAGAGTTCTACCAACAAGCTGGAACGCCATCCATCTAAAGAATTATTACTTCTAAAAACAAAAAGAATACCCCCCCGTCAAGTATCACACGTTCGATTTTATATTGAACATTTAAAAATTGTACTAACTTTTTTAGATGATAGGCACAAAGCTAAACCATCACCAGATGATGATATTAGACCTGCAAAGACGCGAGGAAATAACACAATTCACAGTCTAGGGTTACACTTTCTGATGGACGTTTTAAAAGGGATTAAGCAGTCATCGTCTAAAAAACTATATATCTTCGAGTCCGAAATTTTTTTCCTTTTCAGGAAAAGGACCACAAAGAAAGGAATAATCAAGTGCTCGAGATTTAATTATTCAAAGCTCAAACACTCGGGGGACTATACAGTATGGAAGACTAAAGTGAAGCAAAGAAGACTATCAGAAAGTCAAAAGCTCGAGCCTAAAGACCATCTACCCAATGAGACAAGTGACACGAGCAGAATTGAAAGAAATAAAAAGAGCCATCCAAATACAAAGCCTAATGCAAAAAGCAAAAACCTTCGAACATATTCAGGTTGAAAGGCAAAATATTTGTCACGAGAAAGAAATGTACATCTTTATACTTATTCAAAACTGTTGTAACAAAAACAGTTAGGGGTAAAAGATCATCATCAATATACTCATTCAAAAAACTGTTTTCGAATAAAACAGTTATGGATGAAAGATCTGAACCCTTGTATTTGTTCAAGAAACTGTTATCAAATAAAAACAGTTATGAATAAGAAAACATTTCCATCGTACTTATTAGAAAACTATTTCCAAAACAGTTGCGGGTAAAAATCCCAATCTTTATAAAAACTGTTACTAGTGAAAAACAGTTATTTCCTTGTATTAATATCGAAAAATTGTTACTTATGAAAAACAGTTATGAAATACAAGAGTATATTAAATCTGTTAAACAAAAATAGTTGCAAGCGTGAGTTTTAGACAGTAACCAAACACATTTAAAATGTCATGGAAGTTCAAACAAAAAACTTTTCTTGGAAACATTCTTAAACATGTGTAAAATTCCTATCACTCTATTGCATTATCATGAAGTTGAGACGTCTTCTTCATGTCAATTATAAAGGTCCCTCTTCCATAAACTATGCCTATTACAAAAAAACACACATTTAATATGACACCGTGCCTATTATAAAAAGGTACGAGTAGTCTATAGCATCCCACATGCAAAACTCGAAGGTAAAACTAAAACCTCAAAAAATAAAGCATGCAAAAGACTTAAATAGTGAAACAGAAACTCAACAAAAGTTGAACTAACATTTATATATTAAAACGGCTAAAACTAAGTATTAACTTGTACTTAGCCGTATAAGATTTTTATATTTACATTGTGATGCCCCTAAGTTGTCATTTGGGGACTTAAAAGAAATCCAAATTTACCTCCGATGGTACTGGGGGTAACCACCAATTGATACAAAGAAAAAGAAAAAAAATGGATAAACCAACTAGATCTTTTTAAGAAGAGGGGTTGAATTCAGTGGCAGAAGGAGCGGGAGCAACTGAGGATGAAGAGGCATGTGCGGCTAGAATCTCACCATCAGGTGAAGAGAGGTTATGACCTTGTTGATCCTTCTCCATGGCTTCCTTAGTTTTGACTATTTCAGCACTAAGGTCAAAACCCTCTTAACTCACTTCCATCAATGTGTCGAGGCGAGAATTCATATACGCCTAGCTCACATCGACATCAGCCACCTCTTCCAAATCTTCATAATCTTGTGCCCACACTTGAAGCTCAGCTCTCAGCCCGTCCTTCTCCGCCTCCGCAGCTTCATGAGCGGCCCTTAATAGAAAAATCGACTCCTCTAAAGCTTAAGCTTTGTCTAAAGCCCTTCGAAGATATTCTTGAGTACGAGTGAGTGATTGCACGAGCTAGCCTGAGTATTCTTCCTTCTGCCCCAGCAAGTTCTTCAAGTCTCTAATCTCCTCTGAGGCACGGGACAGATGCTCTGCGAACGAAGATTCCAGAACACTCTTGTCTTTGTCAGCTTGACTACAAGAAGCCCGCTCTACTGCTAGTTCTGCTTCCATAAGTCTCATCTGCCGCTTCAAGGTACTCCTCTCCTCTTCTAAAGCGTCCATGTCAATCCTTAGGCTATCATACTGTGCTTTCCAATTATCAACTTCTGCCTGCAACTCTCTTGTCTCTTGGTCTGTGTTTGAAATCCTCTTCATAAGCTCCATGCCTATGAGGTTAATCTACAAGAAATAAACCAGTTAGATATGGTAAATTTCATATACGAGAGTGAAAGAGGATAACTTACACCATACCTTCAAAGAAGTATGCACGACCTCATTTGCCCATGTAAGAGCACTGTGGCTAGCTAGCTTTGCTTTCTCAGCGGGACCTATTAAAGGCTTGAGCCACACTTCAGGCTCATCCGTCTTCTTAAAAGGGTTTCCCTCAGCTTGAACCTCTATTACCACCTGTCGTATCTCTCTGCTAGAAGACCCTACTTCCTTAACGGAAGGCATGGAAGCAGGCAGAGATGGAACATCAACAGGCACGGAAGGTTGAGGAGTTGGAGAAGCCACGGGAAAAGGAGCAGGCACGGAAATTTGAAGAGTTGAAGAAGTTACAGGCAAAGCAGCATCAAAAGTTGAGATAGACAAAGGAATAGACGAACCAGTTTCTCTCAAAGAAGCAGGAAAGACAGCAGCCAAAGGGACGTCGTTAACAGCAAGATCAATACCACCATGAATAGGGGAATGTGGAACATCATCAAAGACAGGGGGCTCAATCACAGACACGGGAGGCAAGGTTGAGGCAGTAGGCTCATCATCTAAAATCATTCGCCTTCTCCGTGGCCTGTGCACTAAAGCACCCTCTTCCTCTTCTGCTATGGAGCGAGATTCACTAATCTTCCTCTTCGAGGAAGATGAACCAACAATGATTTCCTGGGCTTGAGCCAAGGACATTTTCGGGATAGAGGAAGTAGACACCCCTCGAACAGAGAATCCTATTAAAAAGAGAAAAAAGTTAAACGACAAAAGAAAAAAGACTCGAGTAAGGAAAGAAGCAAGAACAAAAACTTCACTTACCGTGGGTTTACTTGCCAACCACACCTCCAGCGAGGTACTTCCAAGATATTTCTTCTGAAGGAGCAACAAATAACAGTTTTTCTACCCAATCACGAATACCGGAGACATTCTCAACAGAATTCATGATTGCTGAAAGAAGAAAAATAAACAGACACGGTGTTAAATAAAACATCTCAAGTCAAAACAAGAAAAAGTAAATGTGAGCTAAAGCATACTCACGTGCGCGATTCCACTTCTCAGGGAAGGGAAGATTTTCTTCACCCACTAAACCAGCAGTGGGTACAGCAACATACCGGAGGTACCAACCCCTATCCTTATCGTCTCCAGGGGTTACTAACACTCTTTTGCTTCTAGCAGTCAGAGTAAAAACCCCTTCACGAAATAAGGTAGGAGAGTAGAGGTGAATAAGATGGTTGAAGGTAAAAGGAACCGAGGCTAAATAATCCAAACTCCTAAGGCATGCGACAACTCGCCACACAAGTAGGCCGAGCTGTCCTAAGCAGATATTGAAAAAAAGGCAAAACTCGATTATAACTGGGTCAATGGGGGGTCTAAACCCTAAAGTGAAAGTATACGTATAAATAAAAGAACATCCCATCTTGTAAGACGTTATTCTTTGATTACTATTGGGAATATAGACAGGAAAGTCAGATTTCTAGAAGCACTCCCTTCGAACAAGGAAAATCTGACCCTCAGTTATAAGGGTTGGATATCTTTCTACACTATCAAGAGAAGAAGATTGATCTACAAGAACTTGACTATCCCTAGCAAAAACAAACTCAGCAGGGACAATTTCATCGACTCCAGGTTCACGAAGGCGTTCGCCTCTACCCCTAGACAAAGATCGAGAAACCCTAAATCTCGGGGAAACTGGAGATCTAGTGGAAGGGGGAGGTACTATCTGAGAAGAAGAATATCCCCTTGAAGGAGTGGATCCTAGACTTCTAAGTCTATCACCCCTCCGACTCCTAGTCGGATCAGAAGATGGCGCTAAGCTTTTAATGTCTATTACTCTTTGAGGTTGGTTTGAAGAAGACATGTTTACAAAGGCAAATGAGAAAGTTCTTTACATAAAACAAAATTAGAAAAGTGTTTCAAGGAAGCAAAGAAAATAAAACATGTATTTATACTTGAAGACAACCGTCAAACATGATGAAAAAGGAAAATAATGATGAAAAGTCATAATTGAAGATGTCACTTCGAGACTGGCACAACCGCAAAAAGTCCTATAAGGTGCTGAGTAAATGCAGAACAAATCCAAAAAGGACACATGGTATGAGCATTAAATGGAAGTGACAAACGACGCCTATGGTGCAGAGAAGGATACAATGATTCAAGGAAAAGCGGCGGCAAAATATTCCCGCCATAAATGAATATCCACTTACCAAATATTAATCGTTAAATATATGGTAAGTGGGGGGACTATCTGTATTGGTAAAAAAGAGTTTCACACGTAAGACAGCTTTTGACAACTCAGCCAGTCACGTGGACACAAGAAAACACGACAGCTGGGCATAACTCTTTGAAGAGGTACGGTACAAAGAGGCGCGATTCAGTAAACCCACAAACTTATCAGCCACGGAAAATTCAACTTGATCAAAATGGGAGAGAGGCACGATCAGAATGAATCTAGACAAAGCTACGGGCAGATTTAAGGACCCACAATTGATTACTCGAACGTTATGTAACTGAACCCCTATTACCGTTATCCTTTGTAACGCCTCATTAATGTCATAATTAGTCATTAATGAGTAACCATAGCAGGAGTCGTACGTTACAAGAATCTCCTATATAAGGGAGGGGAATACAGCTTGTAAAGATATCTGATTCTCGAATACAATCAACTTTGATCTTTTATTTCTGTAATATTGTCTATTATTCATTTTTTCCATTATCTTGATTATTGATAACCCGTATTCATCTTAAAAATAAGCTTTAGTCAAAGGGTCTAATTCTTTAGTTAAACAATGACATTGAAGGTTTTGTATTTGACATGTTCATAAAGAGAACAACCATGAGAAAAAAAATTGATGAAAAGATTTAAAATTGTGGCATAAAACTAATTTTATAATCATATACAAAAAGAAATTAGTCTCTTCTATCTCAACTAGAAAAAAATAATTTTATTTTTTCATTATTCTCTTTTTTTACCGTGGGGAAGCGCGGATATATTCACCAATTCAAAGCTAATCAGGGCAATTGGTAAATAAGTATAATTTTAGTGGATTGACAAAGTAAAAATTCAAGTGCCTAGACTTCGAGTCTACGTGTTTCTGCCTTAATCTTTGTATGAGTTGATACTTCTAGCCTTGTCTTTGATAAACAAAATATATACCGTGACATGTCTTGAAGTAGGGGGGGCATTTGTAGGCAATCAAAATTTTATTAGATTTAAATCCATAATAAATATGGATTTAATCTAAATTTTAAATATGTTTCGATCCAAAATAAATATTATGAGCTAATATAATTGGATTAATTATATAAGTCAAATACATATGGACTAAATAAATAAGCCCAAATTTATTGGGCTAAAGTGATAAGCCCACTTCATTAAGCCCAAGATGTCATCTTCCTAGAGGCCCAGTTTGGTGCCACATGTCAAATGACGTGGTGCGCCGAGTCAAACGGAAGAGCCAATATGATTGTGCCACATGGAAAAATAATAAGGCATGCCAAGTCAAATTAAAGGGCCAATGAAACCGCGCCACATATGCAAGTGACATGTTCTAGCCAATCAAATGCGGCCTTGTCACACTTCAATTTGATTGGTCGGAAAGAGCTTGTTATTATCATAATTATTCCCTCCCACAACTATAAATAGAGGTCTTCATAACTCAGAAAAGACACCAGAAGTTATAACAAGAAGCAAGAGAGAGCTCGTGGATCAAAAGCCGCAAATTTCTCTACGAGTTTCAAGCTTCAAGCAATCAAGTTCAAGTTCAAGAAATCAAGTTCAAGCTCAAGAACGAATAACAAATCAATGTCAAATTCAAGCAATCAAGATCAAGAACAAGATCATCGTTCGTGGAAACAAATATAGATTCAAGATCAAGCTCAAAGGCCTTTGAATTTATTTACTATTGCAATGTAACGACCCGACTGGTCGTTTTGAGAATTTAAGCTCTGTTTAGTGGCGTAAGGTCTTGAACAACTTCACATTGTGTACACCGACTTGTGTGCATGGTTGAATTCAATTACCAGATGATTCGGAGTCAAATTGGAAGAAGGATTTTAGTTTCGAAAGCTTAAGCGGTGGAATTTGACTGGAATTTTGACTTTTTGTGCAAACGGCTCCAAAATAAGTTTTGGATAATGTCAACAGCTTTGTATGGTGATTTTGTGATTAGGCGTGCGTCCGGATTTGGACCTGGAGGTTCGTGGAGTAATTTGAGGCAATTCGGCGAAAGTTGGAAAATTTGAAGTTTGGAAAATGGAGTAGTTTGACCACAGTTGACTTTTTGGGATATCGGGGTCGGAATGCGATTCCAAGAGTTGGAGAAGCCTCCGTTATGTGAATTGGGACTTGTCTGCAAAATTTGGTGTCATTACGGGTTGAATTGATAGGTTTGGGCACGAGTTTAGAAGTTTGAAGTTTTGAAAGTTCCTAAGTTCGATTATTGGTGCGATTCGTAGTTTCGTCGTGTGTTGATGTGATTTGAGACCTCGAGCGAGTTCGTGTTAGGTTATATGGCTTGTTTGTGTGTTTAGACGGGGTCCCGGGGGCCTCGGGTGTGTTCCGGGAGGGCTACAGGTCAATTCCTCCTATTTTTGAACTGCTGTTTTTCTGCTTCTGGTGTTCTCCTTCGCAATCGCGAACAGCCTTTCGCATTCACGATGTGTTCTTTCTGACTACCTCGAATTATTTCTTCCCGTTCGCGAAATCCTGCATTTTTATTCTTCGCGTTCGCATCCCCTCCCCCGTGTTCGCATAGTAGAAATTAGGGGCTGAGGGCTGTTAGTTATTTCTCCTCCGCGTTCGCATCAAGTACCACGCGTTCACGTAGGGTAATGCCTTTTGTTCAACGCGTTCGCGCGTCTCCTTACGCGATCTCATAACACTGCCTACCCCCTTATACACGATTGCATACGCCCTTCTATGATCGAGTAGCTCATTTTTTGGCAGAAGCTATTTTCCTTCTACGCAATCGCATCCCTTCTCTCGCGATTGCGATGCACAAATGCCTGGGCAAACATAATATATTCCAAAATCGAGGCTTAGACCATTTTATCCATATCTTGACTCGTGGAGCTCGATTTTGAGCGATTCTTTAAGGATTTTTCACACAAATCGATTAGGTAAGGGTTCTTCACCTAGAATCTAACATATTCCATGATTTAGTCTTTGTTTTTATCATTTAAATTGTGTTTTTGGTTGGGGAAAGTGTTGATTTTTGAAGAAAATTTCTAAAATGAAAAACCATGATTTTGAGGGACGAAATGGTATCAGAAATTGTAATTTTTGTATGTTTGAACTCATATTGGAATGGGTATTCAGATTTTTTAAAATTTTCCGGGTTCCGAGGGGCGGGCTCAGGGGTCGACTTTTGGACCAATTTTTAGAATTTGTAAAAGATTGAAGCTTTATTATCCAGAATAGTTCCTTATAAGTTTTATGTGTGTTTTGAAGTTGTTCTAGTTGGTTTTGAGCTGTCCGGAGGCCTTTTCGCCGAGAAGTCCATTTTAGAGTACCGAGTTATCGTCCTTGAGGTAAGTATCTTGTCTAACCTTGTGTGAGGGAATTACCCCTTAGGATTTGAGTCTTCTATGTTGATTGTAGTCCGTGTAGGCGAGGTGAGGAGTGTGTGCTCAGACTTATTTGTAGAAGGTTGACCTTTTAGGGTTCTTAGGTCCTTATATTCACTTTGTATAAAGTTGTTCTTGATACACTTGAGTTCTTATTTGCTAGTTTCCCCTCTACATGCTTTGATTAAAGCTAATTGCTTTAGGATCCACCCTTACCGCCTACTTGACTCTGATTTGACTTAACCAAAGGTTTTACCTCTCTATCATCATGCTATATTTTCATAAATTGCCTATAATTAATTGAATTGTTGAATATACTTCATAATTTCTCAACCTCATAAGGGGGTTTAGATAATCTATATCTTAAGCGACTTGTCCTTACTTAGAATTATTTGACTTGTGTTGTCTTCTTATTGTTGACTTGAATTTGTGGATTTGTTGCTTGTCTTATTTTTCCCTGGTCAAGATGTTCTCTTTACATATAGTATTCTTTACCATGATTATTTCTTGCGAATGATGTTCTACTGTTTCTTTGTGAATTGAAGTTCTTGTATTGATTTATTCGCCGTACCTTGTGTCATTGTCATGGTTGCTTTGTATTTGATGTGGTGATGTACGAGTTTTCTGCAATGCTATAATTATTGTCTTTTTTTGTTGCACTGCATATTTAAATTGGGGACTACATACGTATTTCGGGAGATCCCCCCTGTACTGCATATTTAAATTAGGGATTACAGACGTATTCCGGGAGATCCCCTGTACTGCATATTTACTTTGGGACTACGGACGTATTCTGGGAGATCCCCTGTACTGCATATTTACTTTGGGACTACGCACGTATTCCAGGAGATCCCTTGTACTGCATATTTACTTTGGGACTACGGACGTATTCCGGGAGATCACCCGGAACTGCATATTTACTTTAGGACTAAAGACGTATTCAGGGAGATCCCCCAGCACTGCATATTATTTTAGGACTACAGACGTATTTCGGCAGATCCTTTGTATTGTGTGATAAATTCGGAACTACGGGACGGGATCCTGGTAGATTTTATCAAAGGAGTTATATTTGAAAGACAATTATTTGGAAAGTCCAATTTGGAAAAAAGTTTATCTTGAATAAAACTATGTTTGAAAGATATTCCTTTGGAAAAGAATACTTGAAAAATGTTTATGTTGAATAAAACTATGTTGAAGGACATTACTTTGGAAAAGTATATTTGAGAAATGTTTATGTTGAAGAAAACTATGTTTGAAGGACACTTTCTTTGGAAAAGTATATTTGAAAAGATTTATATTGAAGAAAACTATGTCTGAGAGATATTTCTTGGGAATATATTTCAAAAGAATTTCCCTTAGAAAGGATATTACCTTAAAGCTTTCAATATAAAAACTTGCGGGTGAAAGCTTACACTCGAAGATTTTGACCATTTTAATGGGATTTGTGGTTAAGCCCTGGTGTGGAGACTAATGCAGTGCTGAGTTACTACTTGCCCTTATTGTGTTGTGATTTCTGAACTTGCGCTGTGCTCCCGTCCATCCTTCTGTGTATTATTATGATGTTCCGTCGTTATTTTCTGTGTTCCCTTCCGCATTGTAGTTGTTATGTTGTTAACTATATTATGTATTCATTAGATACATGCCATGTCCTGTCATTCCTATATTTATGCAGGTTCAGTTATTAGACCAGTGGGTGTCTTGACTAGTCCTCATCACTACTTCATTGAGGTTAGTCTTGATACTTACTAGGCACCGCTATGGTGTGCTCATTCTACACTTCTGCACAATTTTGTGTAGATCCAGGTATTGATCATTAGTAGCTGTGCGGATTCTTGCTGAGGAGACTCAAGATAAACTTGTCGTCGCGTTCGCAGGCTTCGGAATCACCTTCCTATTCTGTATTTACATTGTTTTTACTTACTTCCAAACAATTATATTTAGAAGTTGTAGCAAACTTTATAGAGCTTATGACTTGTACTACCGGGTTTTGGGAATATGTATTGTATAAAGAATTCTTCATTTCAGAAAAATAATAGATTTTTATTTATTATTGTTGCTATTCCATGAATATTAGGCTTACCTAGTCCTTAAGACTGGGTGCCATCACGATACCCAACAGAGGAAAATTTGGGTCGTGACATGGAAGAAGAATCAGAGGATTCATAAATATTGTAACACTCAAATATTTGAAATAAAATACTCTGATTGTTGCGATATTTTTCGGTCTTGATTTTATTTTCTCGACGCAAATTTATTTTTTACAAATTCTGGCACGCCCAGTGGGAAAATCTTTACCTCTCATCTCAACTTTTCAATCACCAAAGTTCAAGAACAACGAAATGACTTCCAAGAAAATCAACTCCAGTTCAACTTCCGTCAAGGCTGCTAATTCCAGGTTCTATGCTGATGTGGAAAGCATCCTCGATGTTACCTTTGGAAGGTTTGGACCAGTTACGAGGAGAAAAGCAAGCTCCTTAGGAAAATAAGCACCCCAAGTTCCGTCCGCATCAACCCCTATTTTCAGATCTTCATCCTCAAAAGGAGCAAGATCTTCCACAAACGCACCCGAAGAAGGAAGCGATGTTTCTGAAAAGATCAAGAAAACTCTTGTTCTGCTTGACCTCTTCGGATCCAAGCACTCTGTTATGAAGGAAAATGATGATTCTTCGAGTGATGAATCCTCCCCACTTACACCACATAGCGTGAGTCAATCGAGGATCAATCTGTGTGACATTCCATGCTACTCTTCATCGTCCACGACAATCATGCAAGTCATGGTGACAAACACTTCATATGTGCAGGAGCAGTTGGCAAACTTGATGGAAGCAATCGATGGATTGACCAAGTACATGCAAAATCAAGATGCTAGAATTGACAAGCTAACAGATAGAGTGGGAATCTTGATGGAAGAAGAATCCACCAATGCACCTGGCAAGCTCCCAGAGGTTCTAGAGAATAATTATCCCCCAAGACAAGTTGCATCCAATAAGGCTATCCCTGTCTCATTTGAAGAGATGATTCCAATTGATCAACTGAAGGAGTTCATTGAAGGAACTATTAAAAGCAAGTACGAAATTTCTACCAAGTCTTCCCTTACATACGCAAATCCGTACACCGCAAGGATCGATATGTTGAAGATGCCTGCTGGGTATCAACCTCAAAAGTTTCAACAGTTTGATGGTAAAGGCAATCCAAAGCAACATGTGACGCACTTCGTTGAGACATGCAACAATGCTAGGACTTATGGAGATTACCTCGTCAAATAGCTTGTCCGCTCGCTAAAAGGAAATGCTTTTGATTAGACCTCGAGGTGGGATATATTGATAGCTGGGATCAACTAGAGAAAGAGTTCCTCAATCGCTTTTATAGCACAAGGCGCACTGTGAGCATGGTGGAACTCACAAATACTCATCAACGGAAGGGTGAACCAGTTATCGACTTTATCAATAGTTGGAGGAATGCAAGCCTCAACTATAAAGATAGGCTTAGTGAAGTTTTTGGCATAGAGATGTGCATCCAAGGTATACATTGGTTATTGCGCTACATCTTTCAAGGTATCAAGCCTAGAACATTTGAAGAACTTGCAACCCGTGCCCATGACATGGAATTGACCGTGGCCTCCGCTGGAAATGTAAGGCCGCCATCTATGAACCTCGCAAATGGAACGACAAGCAAGAATTCAGAAATGGAGCAAGTTTGTACCAGGATCTGAAAATAAAGAAGCTATGAATGTCAACTGTCACGACCCAAACCGATGGGCCACGATGGGCACCCGGTACCTTGCCCAACCGAGTACCAACGTAACGTATCTTTCTTATTACATCATTACATACACATGATATACGGGCCTAATAGGCCAACATAATCCTTTATAAACTCAAAACACAGGCCGGCCAGGCCGTATAATCCTTTATATACACGATATATGTCTACAAGACTCTAAGAGTACATAAATATCATAAAGGTCAGGACAGAGTACCCCTTGCCAAACAATACGTGTCTAAATCATACTAACCAAATGAGCAACTCCGAAGCAAATGGAGCGCACCAACATCTTTCACTGAGCTGATAGCCTACTTGGAGGGCTCTCAACCTGTCTATCAGGACCTGCAGGCATGAAACACAGCGTCCCCAGGCAAAAGGGACGTCATCACGAATAATGTACTGAGTATGTAAGGCACATAAATAAATACATAAGAGACATAGACGAAATATAGAGTAATTATCAACCTGTATGTCTGGATAACTCTGTAAATAATAAATAACTTTTAGCATCATGCATATGCGTATGAATGTCATGTCGTGAATAGGTATATGTTTCATAACATCATCAACCTCTGAGGGCATCCCATCATATCATATCGGCCACTGTGGGCAAAATCATCATCGTATACCAGCTGATCAGGTGGTGGTGCGTATATAACGCCATAACCTTTCCCATATCCCATATACATATATATGTGTATATAACGCCGTTTGAATATACATACATATATACGCGTATATAACGCCGTTTGAATCATATTTCAGCCACTGTGGGCAACATCATCATCATATACTAGCTGATCAGGTGGTGGTGCGTATATAACGCTGTATCCTTTTCCCATATCCCATATACATATATTTACATATATACGCGTATATAACACCATCTGGTCATGGGTCAATGCACATGTATGAAATGCATGAAAAGTACGTAATAATCTCAATATTACTTCCGGATAAACTCTTCCAACTGCGTATTATTCTGAGACCCATGAATAGAAAATAATAATAATTCTCATGGGGAATCAAGAATATAGATACCCCTACTATTTCTATGAATAGAGTAATTTATAGAAACTGTGTATTTACTCGTTTCTTCAGTATAATTTGGACCCTTCCAAAAGAAAGAAGGGATAGCCTTAACATACCTGAAGTAGGGAAAATTCTGTATAATATTCTTGTAGAAGATTGTACCGTACCCATTTAGAACCGCAAAATTTTACTTTGCTAAAATTCTAACAATTCTCGTTGGAATTGTGTTGTTGCAAGAATTCGCTGGAGCCTTTGTGAATTGAAATTAGCTTCTATTCTTGAAACACTTTGAACTAGAAAGAATGATATCTGATTCTTACTTATTACTAAGAACATTTTTTTTTATTTTTGGTCCAAATGAAAATGAAAACCAAGACTTCTAACATTTTTGATTGTTGGTCCAAATGAAAATGAAAACCAAGACTTCTAATAAGTCTTAGATGTTAAAGTCTTATTTCCTTAGATAGCCACCTAGCTCATATGACTACTTAGTCATATGTATTCATAGTGGCTTGCTGCCACGTTTTGGGTGAGGGGTTTAGTCTTATCTAATAATTTATTAATTAATTAGGTAATGTCCCGTTACCCGGTAATTAACCAATTACTCGTATAATTAAGAATTATCTCAAATTACTTAAAAAATGCTAGTCACTTTTAATATACTTTATACATCTTACTATCATGGCCATGTGGTACCTTGTATGGTTCTAGTCCATAATTACCGGATATTTTAGCTCGGCCCGTATTTTATCCCCACATGCCAAATTTGGACGAAAATTCATTTTCTTTGACTTGCTTCCTCTTTCACCTTCTTGAATTTACTAATTGCTTGTGAAATAGCATAATCCTTATAATCTCCAAATAATCTTCTACTTGGACTGATGGCAATTACCGTACGACAAATTTAACGTACATTACTGCAGGGTGCAACATCTTCGTAACTTATTACTGCGAAGCGTAACATCACCGTAGTGTAATACTATAGGGTACAACACTGTCATAACTTATTACTACAGGACGTAACATCATCGTAATATATTACTGCAGAGGGTGATATTGTCATAATATAATACTGCGGGATGTAATATTGACGTAATATTGCAGGGTGTAACATCAACACATCTCCTGTGAAGTTCGCGACGAAGGTGAACAAGAAGCAGAGTACGAAATCTACTTCGTTTTAAGATAAGCCAAGTGGAAAGTTGACTCTAAAAGAAATGCAAGAAAAAGAGTACCCATTTCTGGATTCTGATGTGCCTACTATTTTTGAAGAACTCCTCGAGTTAAATCCCATTGAGCTTCTAAAGATGAAGCGACCAAATGAAGCTGGGAAAACAAATGACCCAAATTACTGCAAATACCATCAACTTGTGAGCTACCCTCTGGTGATTTGTCTTCAAGGATAAAGTTATGGACTTGGCTCGCGAAAAGAAGATCGTGCTTAAAGATAAGAAAGCAAGCGCGAACCAAGTCTCTATCACCTTTGGCTCATTCAATCCGGATGAATTATGTGGGTTTTAAGAAAGTAAAGATGAATAATTACTGGAAAACGACAAAGCTAAAGTCAATCAACCTGAGAATGATGAAGGCTAGACGTTGGTGACTCATCGGAGGCGCCACAAAATGAGCCCACGAAAAGGATCAATTGAACAACCAACAAGAAGAATAATGGTGAAAAGACCTAAGAGATGGATCCAGTTAAGCATGTAAAGAAAGAAAAAGTGGAGGTGCCCCACCTTCAAAAGTCACGACATCCAGTGACCTTGGAGGAGTTTTTACCAAGTTGGTTCTACACAATGATTTCACATGGGGGTATTGATGCCTCATGTTGCTATACTGACGAAGGGGAAGAAAAGAGTGATGACCTACCGTTGGCGCCATCTTCGAAAAAGCTCATCGAGTTCACTCCTCAAGAAGTTAATGCTTGTGAGAAAAAGTCACGTTCACAAATGACGATCTTATGCTAGGTGACAATCTTCATAACCGCCCACTGTACCTGGTTGGATATATGCGTGATGAAAGGGTAAATCAAATTTTGGTTGATGGAGGATCCTCAGTGAGCATTTTGCATATTCGCACTGTGAAAGAACTTTGTATTCCCATGAACGAACTCTCAGAAAGTCGTGTGATGATCCAAGGATTCAACCAAGGGGGGCAANGACGCGAAGACTTCATACAATGTCTTGCTTGGAAGGCCTTGGATACATGATAATAAAGTAGTTCCATCTACCTACCATCAATGTTAAAATACTATGAGGGTGAAGTCGAGAAGAAGATAGTTGCTGATGATGAGCCATTCACTGAGGCAGAGTCACACTTCGCTGATGCAAAGTTCTACTTGAAGAACTGCATTGTGAAGGAGCTAAAAGTTGATGATGGCATGAAAATCAAGAATGACGAGCCCACAACTAAAAGAGCTGAGGTGACTATTGGTAAAGCCAAAGCTGTTACTGAGGAGGTACAACCCAACGCGAATAAATCTCATGGAGGGGATGTTACGTCTTATGGCAAGAAAGTAAGTCCTGCGCTCCAATATGTCCCCAAAAGTAAGAAAGATGAAGGCGAATCATCTAATCTCCAAACTAACATGCTAAAGGGGTTAACTCTTTCGGTCAAACGAATTGAGGCAGTAAAGTCGTCCTCAATGCCGCTTGCAGGGTTTGTGGCCCAAAATCGTTTGCAGAATGTGGTACTCCCTACAAAGCGAACAAATGAAGGTTTTGACCCTAACTCTTACAGGCTATTTGCAAAAGCTGGATACAACCCTAATGAGCCATCAAAGTTAGGGAAGTTACCATTAGAAGCCGCGACGAGACAACCTCGTGAAGGTTTGGGATACAAGTAATCGTCACTAGTGCGTATCTCCATAAGAAGGGCGAGCATCAATTATATCACTGTAGAAGATGAATATGCCGCTTCTAACAAGCCTTCTGTCTTTGATCGACTTGGAAAATCGACTGTGAGGACTTCCGTGTTTGAGAGATTTTGTCCATTAAAGAAGGGGAACAAGTTCCATAGAAATTCTCAAAGCATAAGAACACCCGCTTCGCCCAAAATCCAAAAGATCTCTAGGGATTTCCAAAGTTTGGTTCCTTCTAGAATGAGGCGACAAACAAAACTTGTGGTTTCATGCAAAGAAGTACTGAAGGTAAAGCCATATACTGTGGTCTATACTAAGGAACATGACGAAGATGAAGAAAGTGTGGGTTCTTCGTATCATGTTACTACACAAGGCAAGAATGGTGTTCCATATTCAATGAAGGATAATGCAGAATTGGAGGATGTTTCATCGTCCTTCAACAATGGGGACTCCCAAGAAGATGAAGATGCAGAAGATGCTCCACCTGAGCTGGCGCTGGTGTTGCGATATTTTACGATTTTAATTTTATTTTCTCGACGCAAATTTATTGTCTACAGTTAGATACAATTTTACGCTACATTTTCCAAAGCAATATTCAAGACTAACTAAAAGTATTTATGTTCTAATAATATTGCGTTTTGAATGACTTTGAGACAACTGAGAGGACTTGGTAAAGTTATTTTCGTGTGACCTATAGGTCACAGGTTCAAGCGGTGGAATCAGTAATTGATCTTTGTATCACGGTAGGCACCTATGTCACGCCCCAAAGATGTGGCCCTTCTCCGGATCCTACGTTAATGTGAGATGCCTCGTACACCGAGCAATGCTCAAGACAACAAAATCAAAGAAGCTCCTTGTTTGAAAATGATTGAAGTTTAACTGTCTGGATATTAGCAGGCAGTAGAATAAAGGGATAAGGGCAAAATATACCCCTCTACTTTAGTATATTGTTCATATCTACCCTCGTTATACTATCGGGTTACAACTCACATCTACTCTTAGTGTTAGCCAAACCTTTTTAAAATACCCTCCACCTAACGGAAAGCTACCAAATTAAAAAAATATCTATTTTTTAAAAACCCATTAATAACCGTTAAATCTTTTTTACTTACTGCGCTTCTTCCTTACATATTAGTCATCTCCCTTGTAGTCATTTGTTGAACTTAGACGTGAATAACCACAAAAAATACAACCAAAAGTGATAACATGACATTCTGACGCCACCATGAACAACTAAGAACCAAAAATATAAATTCTTACTAATCTTACTTCCACCATTATTCTCAGTCTCTCTCTAAATAAATAAAATGTATTAAGACGTCTCAGAAATCTAGATTCCATATTTTTTATATGATGGGATTAACGGGTTATGGGTTAATGAATTTTTTTAAATGATTATTTTATTATCTGGTGGATTTCGTTAGATAGGGGATATTTTTAAAAGTTTTGTTAATGGTAAGGATAAATATGTCATGATAGCATAATAGAGAGCAGATGTGAACAATATACAAAGTAAAGGGTATATTTGGCCCTTGTCCTATCTGATGTATAGTGGCGACTTACTTGGTAGCACCAATGTTGAACTATGGTTAAATATATCAAACTGTGGTTAAGCTTAGTTTACTTAAGCTTAGGTCGGTTAAGCTATCAAGCTATCCGGCAAACTCGTAGAGTATATAATTAGCTCTTGTATAGATATTGTATAAGAATTCATTTTGATTTATGTTCTAATATAGTTGAAAAAATATCTATCATTAATGATAAAAAAAGATAAAATCCGGTGGGAGTCTCTGACATTCTTTTCTTTTAGTATATGTTTTTAGCAGTTGTTTATTTTAATAGAACATAACTTTTATATTTTTTAGACAATACATTTTTGTTTATTTATTATTTTTTATGGCTAGAATATTACTTGAGATATCGTATAGGTACTGTGCACATCTTATGCATTAAAGATAAATAAACACTATTGTAGAATTTAATCTCCAAATAAAGATCAAAATCATATTCGTCTTAATAGAGTACTTCTTTTATGTTTGGTCTTTTACCCATACGATGAAATATCCATGAGAATAGTATTTGACATGTAAATGATAAGTATACCGAGATTGAATAGTAGAACATTGAACAAATATAATAACCACCCACATAAATTATTATTTTTTATATCAAAAGGGAAAGAAAGCAACAAAAGAAAACTACCTAAAAATTAAGCGAGGGAATGAAACCCCAACATCTCCCGTACAAGAGCATGCCATTCAAAACGAAGCTCTTAACGAACGGCTAAATTGGCTAAATCATCAGCTGAATTAACTTTCTTGCGGACAGAGACGGACTCATGTGTATGAGTGAGGGGTCATCGGACCTCGTAAAATTCGGCCGAAATTTTGTATATATACACGTAATTATTTTAAAAATGGTTAATTTAAAGCAGTTGACATCATGAACACAAAAAACATTTAGGAGGCACTGGTTAAGCAGAATAATGTGCCCCTTCGCGTAAAAAATTTGAATCCACCTCTACATGCAGATATAAGCAATAAAGACCACTCAGTCCCTAGTCAAGAGATGACGTATGTAGTTAACAATATCACCATTCCAATGAGGCATAGATCCTCCAAACCGCAACATAGAACCCATGGAAATTTTTTAAGCATAAACCAAGTCCATCCAAAAAATTAAAGAAGTAAAAGTTCACACGTAGTAATCAAACTAAAATGCATTTTATTAGTAGCAATAAAATAAAAAATTTAATACAGTACTACAAATCTAAAAAATTCAACAGAAGGAGATAGAAAGAAAATTCAAAAAAAAAAAAATAGAACCAAAAATAATAAGGGAAGACGAAATCTACTCTCCTCAAATTTATGATACGTTTATTGACAACATATATAGTGCAATGGGAGCAAAACTAAATTAGAAAAAGGGAAACACATTTTCAAAGAACTTGTGTGGTTAATTAAGCTTTCCATTATTGGCTCATGCTCCAACTGATTTCAGGGACTCAACTTTTCTTGGCCTGCCAAAGTACAAAAAAATTTTAAAAAAAAATTTCAAACGATTTGGCCTGGTATTTTATACCAAATCAAGTAATTTAATCATAAAAGTTAGTACAAATTAAAGTGATAATGTATAACATTTTTGTTTATATAACCATATAGTATCTGAAACCTATTGGCCAACTAATCCACTTTGCACCAAGTAGAACCCATATTAATGTGAGAGGAAAAGCTTCCTACCAAGGATTTTCTCCGTTTCAGGGTTTGAACCGAAATTGTAAATGGTGAAGGGATTAAGTCCTACACTCCTCATTTAGCCGTAGTTAAATGATAAAAGTTTATACGAAAGACGCATGTTTTATGTAATCATATTGTATTTGAAACCTACTGGCCGATTAATCTAATTTGCACCGAGTAGAGACCATGTAACTTGTAAGGGTCGGTGAAAGCTTCTTACTAGGGGTTACTCCATTTTCAGAGCTCGAAACCGACTTGTTAACGGTGAAGGATCCTATCCATTTCACCGGACCCCTTGATGGTGATGATATATACTTCTCATTTAATCATAGTTAAATGATAAAAGTTTATACGAAAGACACATGTTTTACATTATTTATTGGGCAAAATATAAAATCAAAATTAATTGCATTTGCTAGCCAAAAAGGGCAACCGGGTGCACTAAGCTCCCGTTAAGCACGGGGTTCGGAGAAGGGCTGGACCACAATGGTCTATTGTACGCAGTCTTACCCTGCATTTCTGCAAGAGGGCAGCCCGGTACACTAAGCTTCCGCTATGTGTGGTGTTCGGAGAAGGGCTGGACCACAAGGGTCTATTGTAGGCGGCCTTACCCTGCATTTCTACAGGAGGCTTTTTGCACGGTTCGAACCCGTAACCTCCCATTCGCTAGCCAAAAAGTGAACCAAAATTATATATTATATGTATATAATACATATATATACAAAAAAAAATATATATATTGTCAACTATTATATTTGGGAGCGACTAACCTGGTGTAAGGGTCAAGGTCAAAGGCAGGATTAGGCTCCTGGATTCGGCCAACTTTCCTCAAGACAGACTTGTCAATATACTTATTAGCAGAACCAGCTGTTGCATCTGGAAAATCAACTTCAGCAAGATTTTCTCTCTTCTTTTTGCTGATATAAACTCCTGGACCATGAAATAGCTGCTGTTTCATTGTGAATAAGCACAATGCTATTGCCACTGATAAGGTTCCACCCAATACATACACTGGTGCCAAATCCCCACTCATAGAAAACCTTTAAGAAAAAAAAGAAGAATAATTACAGTCAGACTTCTCTATAACAACATTCCTATATAACAACACTTTACTATAAAAGTCAAGTTTTTCCGGAACCAATTTTCATGTTATGTTATAATATATGTTCTTTATAACAGCACTTCACTATAATATCCAAAAATATTCGGAACAAACGAGGATGTTATAGAGAGGTTTGACTGTAACCAATATAGCTCTCTATCCAACAGTTTAAACAAAAAATAGTCGGTCGCTCTATAATATATATATTATTTGTAAAATCGTGTATCATTACTATATAATCCATATTAACTGACTAAAAAAAAGTAAACAATGAATCTGGCGTGCTATTTACATATAATCCATGATGATCAAACATTAAGGACTATATTGTCTGTCATTAACATAATGAATGGGGTTTGGAAAACATTTGTCAAAATGACTAATTTTCATTGTGAATTCAGATAGTATTAATTAAATTTTTGTCTTTATAAAGATGATTTTTCATATTTACGAACAATATAAAAGCACTATCAATTGCACTTCTTATAACTAAATTTTAAACATGTTCTAAAAATACAATAGTTTATAATATTTGATTCTTTATCTAGTAATAGCATCATATAAAATGTGACATAGAAAATACTTTGCCTGAACCAACTATACATTTGCATGCCCCGCTAAATAGTGATTCTTTTATAGTACAATCATTAAAAAAATGCCATTTTGATCCCTGAATATTTTAGAAAGATATTGTAAAAAAAATCATGTTTTCTTCCTTACCATTCAAGTTTATTATGGATTCTATAATATTACTATGTCAACATACATGTTGTTACACACATATGGCCTAAAGAAAAAGCAGTCCAACATACAAGATATCACGTGTTCATGCAGGGGACGGGAAAGGGCAGTAGTCCAGGGGTATATGACGTAGACAACTTAAACTAGCATTAATGGTCGCTTTTACGGCTTGAACCGTGACATATAAATCACACTAAGACAACTTTATCATTGCTCCAAGACTCCTCTTCTAGACACTTTTGGCTACAGGTGCTCATAAAAATCGAAAAAATCGAACCAAACAGAAAACCAAATCAAAACGACAGAAAAACCTGATACTTTTTGGTTTAGTATGGTTTTGGTTTTGAATTTTAAAAACCGATCAAATTTGGTTTGGTTTTGGTTTTAATAAAAAAAAAACCGAAAAAAATCAAACCACACCGACTATAGAAGTAGCTACTTCAAATTTATATATATGTATATATATATATATATATATATATATATATATATATATATATATATATATTTGTACAAAGTTTCTAAAATTTAATGGTAAGACTCAATTTCATGTTAAAATAATCTATTTTTAATTGAGTCCTTAAATTATTCATCACTATTTGATTCGCTTATCATCAATATATCTTGGTAAACGATAGATTTCTCAAAGACAATTGATTTGATAGTGTTACGTTGAAAATGTTGTCGTCGGAATGTTTGGTAGTATATGTCTTATATTTAAGAAAAAAATGACAAACTAATCGAAAAAATCGAAAACCCGACATACAACCGAATAAAAAAAACGACTTAATTGGTTTGGTTTAATTCTAATATTTGAAAAACCGACTTATTACTTGATGTGATTTCTTTTTAGAGAAAAACCGATCCAAACCGAACCACGAACACCCCTACTTATTATGGCAGATTATCAAAAATATTTGCTAGGACATCAAGAATTTCTTTGACAAATCAAATGAAAAAGTTCCATATCCAATATAAATTCCTAAATACTAAGGTTAAATGCAATTGAAAAAAATTAAATTATAGGGTAAGATTAAGAGACAAACTTGGATTTGGGAGGTGTAGAATTAGCATTATGCATAGAACCACCACTAGTAGCAGTAGCAAATTTTGGAGCAGTAGAAGAAGCAAATGAACGGTTTGCCTCCACAGCATTCACCACAGATTTCCAGTACCTCTGCTACAACAACGTAGTCAATAATAAATACAGAAGTTATAGTCAATAATATAATAAATACATTTTTTTTGGTAGTTGTTGGTAATCAAATTTTGTAAAAGGGTAAAAAAAAAATGCAACAAAAGAAGAAGGAGGAGAATATATAGTAATGGATTTTTTCACTTACCATTCTGAAGGCCATTTTCAAAGTGATAGAATCAGGAACAACAGTTTCACAAAAAGCAAAAGTAAGTCAGTTTTTTTAAAAGGAAAGAGAGTTGATTAGTTCTAAATATAGAGGAAGGATGAGGATTAGAGATTTAATTTGGGTAGTTATTAAAATTCCTAAAAGAATGGTAAAGAAGACAGGTACGTTTTATATGCTCGATTTGCATGGAAAATGCATGGGATTTACGGAAGGAAGTTATCTTTTTTTTTCCGATTTACAAGATTATACGCGTGTCTGATATATTTTACCAATCGAGTCACGTGTATATAATATACTATTTCACCTGTCGTGTAACAGATATGTAATATATTCATAGTTGTTGCATATGAGAATCAGTTAAAAAAGAACTAGAAGGGAATAGTGAGAATTAAATTCACAGTTATTGTTAGATAAACTCACATGCGCTGTACCACTAATCTATAAGTCTTAGGTGTAGTTTACTTTTTCTTCTTCATTATCATCATCATTATTTATTATTATTATTATTATTATTATTATTATTGAGCGCTATAAAATTCACATCTATGGTGCGATAAATTCACAGGAGTACCACTAAACTACAAGTCTAGTGGTAGAATTTTTATTATATATTATATTAAATTTTTTGAGTTAAAAGTTATATTCTACTGATACCAAAAAAATATGTACAGTTGATTCCAAGGAGTAGTTTTGACAGGATACTCTAGAGGTGTGCATTCCATTTATCGATTCGATTTTGATTCTTATTGATAATTACTTATCGATTATCGATTTGTACATATGCTTATTGGGTGCTACATGATGTCGCGCCTCCCTTTTTCCTCTTCTTTCGAATTAGTCAGGGGTTTTGACATTATTGGTGTCACGACCAAATTGATGGGCCGCGACGGGCACCCGGTACCTATTCAACCGAGTACCAACGTAACATATCTTTCTTATTACATCATCATATACTCGTGACATACGTAGGCCAACATAATCATTTACAAACACAAAACATAGGCCGACAAGGCCATACAAGTATTCGTATACATGACATCTGTCTACAAGCCTCTAAGAGTACATAAGTATCATAAAGGTCGGGATAGACACCCGCTTTACCAAACAATATGTGTCTAAATCATACTACCCAAACAAGCAACTCCGAAGCAAATGGAGCGCACCAACATCTTCCGCTGAGCTGATAGCCTACTTGGAGGGCTCTCGACCTGTCTATCAGGACCTGCAGGCATGAAACACAGCGTCCCCAGGCAAAAAGGATGTCAATACGAATAATGTACCGGGTATGTAAGGCACATAATGTACATAAGAGACATGGAAGAAATATAGAGTACATGACTCAACCTGTAAGTCTGAATAACTTTGTAAATCATAAATCACTTTTAGTGTCATGCATATGCGTATGAATGTCATGTCATGCATAGATATATGTTTCATAACATTATCAGCCTCTGAGGGCATCCCATCATATCGGCCACTGTGGGCCTAATCATCATCGTATACCAGCTGATCAGGTGGTGGTGCGTATATAACGCCATAACCTTTCCCATATCCCGTATGCATATATATATATATACATACATATATACGCGTATATAACGCCATCTGGTCATGGGTCAATGTGCATATGTAAATGCATATGAAATACGTCAATAAAATCTCTCGGTACCTCATCAGGCCATTATGCCTCTGATTAATATCATGAAATAAATTTTACCAACATACGTATTTTCGAGACCCATGAACAGAAGATAATAATAATTCACATGGGGAATCAAGAATATAGATATCCCTAGTATTTTTATGAATAGAGTAATTTATGGAAACCATGAGTTTGCTCGTTTCTTCCGTATTATTTGGACCATGCCAAAAGAAAGAAGGATAGCCTTAACATACCTGGAATAGGGAAAATTCTATATAGTATTTCGTTGGAAAACTTTCATTGATTGAGCTTAGAACTCAAAAATCGGATTAAGCTTCTGCTTTTTTGAATTCTTTGAACGAAATCTACTTCTGTTTCTTTGAAATTATATGAACAAAATTTGCTTCTTTGAAGCTTTCTGGACATCAAACCAAGATACTTCTGATTCTTTGAAAATATTTGAATGAAATTTGCTTCTTTGAAGCTTTCTGGACATCAAACCAAGATACTTCTGATTCTTTGAAAATATTTGAATGAAATTTGCTTCTTTGAAGCTTTCTGGACATCAAACCAAGAAAGATGGTTTGGTTTTCAATGGATAATGTTTTTTGGTTCTCACTTTTTACAATATGGAATGTAACAAGACTTGTATAAGTCTTGTTTTGATAAAGCATTAATTCCCACTTATGCTTAGATAGCCACCTAGGCATAAGTGACTACTTAGTCATTTCTTGAATGGCGGCTTCTTGCCACGTGTAATTTAGTAATTTCTATCCATTTATTAGTTGATTGGGTCCGTTACTTGATAATTAACTAATTACCCGTATAATTAAGAATTATCTCGATTTACCTAAAAATACTACTATTTTTTTTAATATACTTTATACATCACTTTATTACGGCCATATGGTACCTTGCATGGTGCTAGTTCATAATTATCGGGTATTATCGCTCGACCCGTATTTTATCCCAAATTGGCCATTTTCAACGAAACTCATTTTCTTTAATTCGTGTACCCTTTATCCTTCACGAATTTACTCATCACTTGTTTGCAATAGCATAATCCTTATAATCTCCAAATAATCTTTTCCTTGGACTGATTTCAATTACCTTACGACAAATTCAACGTACAATACTACAAGGTGTAATATCGTCATAATTTAATACTACGAAGCGTAATATCATCGTAATATTGTGGGGTGTAACATCATTCCCCTTTGGAACATTCGTCCTCGAATGTTGACTGATGCTCTTATTATTTTCATAACTTATAGCTCTTGTGAATACCTTAATACTCTCCTTGCCATTTAGGTAGTTGTTCTGTGAATAACTCCAACGGCCAGGGCATTCACCCCTTTAGGCCTCTTTCCCACGCCATGACTTGTGATCGAATTCCTTCCAATCTCGTAACTGTTGCTACCATCTATCATGCAACTTTTACGATACTGACCTTGTAAGTGTGCCTATGCGACTCTCCTTTCCTTTTTCCTCTAGATTTTAGCCAATCCTGAAGTTCTTCGCTTGGTATTTTGTCGAACTTACGAATATTGCTATATCTTATTTTATAGACCTGGTTATCCATTCGTATGACTTTACTGCATCTACGTAGGTCATACTATACCATAACTCTTACTTTGATTTATCATTACTGAGGTCTGCAACTAACTCCAGGTTACTCTCGTCGCTTACCCTTAAGACTAATGGTCTGATTTCATCTCATAATGTTGAACTTTCATCCATTTATTTTTGATTCACCATCTACCACTGATAACTTGATTTCTTATGTAACACCTCCGCTAGGGCTCACGTTTCATCGGGGAACATCTAAAATGATTAGATTGATTCACCTTGGGAGATACCATGCTTTCATAATCGTATATCACAACATCCCCATTCGATTCACCTTGCGTGGTATTTTAATCTTATCCAATTCATAAGACCCATTTGTTTTCTTTGTCAGATCATTACTCAATCGAAGGCCCTAATGTCATCCTTTGTCTATAATAATTACACCCTCATTCTATTAACAGGGCATCATTTCATCTCTTCTAAATGTTATTAGTTTTAGACCCATTTGAGTTCATTAAGGGTACAGTGAGCTTTGTATAACTTAGAGAAACCATATGCTCTGCTTGTTTTCACGGGCTTAATCTTGAGGACTTATCCATTTTGTAATAGCTTGCGACCTACACATCTCTATTTATATTACTTGTAACCTTTCAACTTCCTTGCATCATAGATTTCCTTATGTCATTTTGGGAACGTCAAGTGAGACATCATATCGTCTCTAAATAACTCTTCTTTATTCTCTTAGTCAGGATTTTTGATACCTAGAAACCATAGGCTTGAAGAAATGCTACTGACGATGCCACTAACATTCCTGGATACTGAATCCCTGCGCTTCTAGCCTTCTATCCGAAGTATGAACTGTTCACAACCTTTTACATTTGGGTATCTCGTACGCTGTTCACCTTTACCTTACTTACCTTAAAATATCGCATCATATCTTCTATCTCTTTTATGACCTCCCTTCCACATAGGTATAATTCACATGCACAACTTGATGCTCTATTATAACACTTTCCCCTTTGGTGCATACACAATCCGGTGGGAGCTTCATACTGAATTCTTATGAGGTCGGTACTTTACTAACTAGATCTAATGTAGGGACATTATTGAATATGGTTGTTGTACTATCTCTCTTGTACCTCTGATGTTAAAAGTAATTCTGCAATATTTCCAATCACGATTTCTATAATTTTCTTGGTCAAATAATTGGATTCCTGATTCACGTTGTGGATGTAACTCTTTAGTTTCCTCCTTCTCCTGATCGTCCTTTATGTCGTCTTGAATTATCTCCCACTCTGGGGTTCATAACTCTGAACCCTTAAGTGCGTTCATAACGTAACCCACTCTGGTTCATTGATCGAATATTTTCTTTCGTTCCATCTTAGTTTTCTTTCAACATATGCTATTACTTTTCCTGGTCTTTCTGCCCCCTGTGTTGCGTCCATACTTAGCTTCATAGTGCCCACACATGCCAGATTTTTTGTGCAACTCATATGATCTCGAATATTATTTCTAATTTTACTTCCCGTTCATTAGCCACGGTAGGTGCCACTTTCCTTTGGAGTGCTTCCAATGTTGTTGCGAGACTGTTGTTACACGAAAATTTCCTCTTTGGGTCGTTGTGCTGAGGTTGAAGCCTTCTTCCTTATTTCCTCAGCTAGGCTTTCGTCGTAGTACTTAGGGAAGACCCCCTGACTCTTGTAAAGTTGTGAGCCTATTACATTGTTTACTTGATGGACCTTCTGATGTCCTCCTTTTCCTATACTCATCCGTAGTTCCTTACCTCTGTATCCTTGTGTTTGTAGGGTTGCTTCTGAACTGATATTTTGATTGTCTTCTAGTGGCATTCTCTTTTATTTCCGTAATACTTATACGGTATCTTTAACTACCCTGACTCTTGTTTGAATATATATCTTTGAGTATTATAATGAAATTCTTCAAGGCTGAATTCTCCATGTTGGGTTCTACTATTTTTATCTTACACGATCTGATGAATCATCTGTAACCTCTTGTTTATCCATAACTGGGATCTTCCTGACCAATTACTAACAACTCATTGGCCCATTCTCATATCAATATTCCTCGTAATCTTTCTTAGGTTATTTCCTTCGTCTTAACTTATGTCTCGCACTGGCTCCTTATTTATTAATAACATCTCGGGCAGGAACCTTTACTTCCTCTCCTTGATGTCGTGCTTGCACAATATTCTTGAATCGTAGTGTATCTGTAAGATTTGGATAAGTGCCATCTCATTCATCTTTAATTTACCGCATTCTTCCTTTACCATTCCATAGTCACTAGAACTACTTAATTCTGACTTAGTGCCACATCATTCCATATCCCCCCCCTTAGGGATGTACTAAGACTTGAAGCTATGATGAATTGCCTATAGATGTTTTTCCTCTTTAACTTTGGCGTCCTTTCACATCACCCATGACCCTTACTTTCCTTGCGATAATCCTTCTATATCAAGGATAACAAAATTCCCTACTCGCGAGGGTGACACTTAATGTAATTGGTACCTACAGTCTCTTAAGCTTAACTTTTCTTACATTACTTGCTTTAGGGAAGCGTCTTCAAGAATGAGCATTCTCTGATTTTCTCTTGAATCTTCTTCTGTTGTCCATTCTACTACCGTTGGAACGAAATCTGTAATTCTCATGAGGCCGACTATTATCAAATCACCTAGTTCCTAATTTATGTTTAGTTTATCTTGTTCACCAATCCATATTGGTTTCTATTATTCAGGGGTTTTAACTTTTCCTTCAGGTAGTCGCACTGGAGTCACGAACTTGTTTCTTGAAATGAGGATATGACTTTATAGACTATACTCTTGTTGTTTCAAAGCCTATCACCTCTTGTATTTTCCTTTACTTGACTATAGATTCTGTAATACTGTCATCTTTTTGATCTACCGTTGTCATCCACGTATCATATCATACTCATAATGCATCATTAACTCTTTTCTTATTTCTTGCTAACATTTATGCTTACCATTTTATTCTAAAAACTCGAACAAGACATTCTTTTGCTTTCAGCTTCCCTTTGCTCCATCCAGTGGCTCTTCAAGTTGCTTAACGTTCTTGCTTTACTAGGGACACGAGCCATACTAAGGTAGTATATATCCCCTCAAGGCTTATAGTGCATGTCTTTGTAGTACTTATATCTGGCTGCACTATTTTAGAGTGTACCATCTGGGTGTCTCATAAAGAGATCTATTAGAACATTTGCAATATCCTTCGGAAATGTCAACTGACGCAAATAATTCATCCATCATATCTTCTTATACTACTTATGTTAACCCCCATAGGGCATATCTGGAATGGGTGCGACCAATTATATATACCTCTGTTACTATTAAATATAACTCAAAAAGCTTATGTTTCTTTGCCTCAATTATAAATGATGTTAACCTTCATTAACTGGGTACCTCGTACCCTTTTTCACTTTGCTCCTTTTACTTACTGAAACTTGTACTTACCTTCTTAATCTCCCATTGTCCTTCACCATAAAGATGGATAGACGTTCTTGCCTTAAGGCTTCTTATCAGGAAGCTTACACCTTTCAGTACACCCATGATCTGCTAAAAGCCTTACATTTACTTATCGTAGGCATCATACAAAAATTCAATTCCTCTTACTCAGGTTTTTCTCAACTATCTCTCTTTCCAACTTTATTTTCGGATATAGGTATCGGCTTATTACGAATAGAATAGAATTTCGGAATTTGAATTCGTATAAGTGAGCTCTACCACACGATCTAGAGTAAGAAGAAAGAGTGACAATCCTAAATGCCCTGTAGCCTCCTGCTTATAAGTGTGGTGCACGACACACTCATAAACAAGACTCTACTAGACAAGACTTATAGACTCCCTAGGAAAGAACTGCTCTGATACAACTTTTGTCACGACCAAATTGATGGGCCGCGATGGGCACCCGGTACCTATTCAACCGAGTACCAACGTAACGTATCTTTCTTATTACATCATCATATACTCGTGACGTACGGGCCTAATAGGCCAACATAATCATTTACAAACTCAAAACATAGGCCGACAAGGCCATACAAGTATTCGTATACATGACATCTGTCTACAAGCTTCTAAGAGTACATAAGTATCATAAAGGTCGGGACAGACACTCGCTTTACCAAACAATACGTGTCTAAATCATACTACCCAAACGAGCAACTCCGAAGCAAATGGAGCGCACCAACATCTTCCGCTGAGCTGATAGCCTACTTGGAGGGCTCTCGACCTGTCTATCAGGACCTGCAGGCATGAAACGCAGCGTCCCCAGGCAAAAAGGACGTCAGTACGAATAATGTACCGGGTATGTAAGGCACATAATGTACATAAGAGACATGGAAGAAATATAGAGTACATGACTCAACCTGTAAGTCTGAATAACTTTGTAAATCATAAATCACTTTTAGTGTCATGCATATGCGTGTGAATGTCATGTGGTGCATAGGTATATGTTTCATAACATCATCAGCCTTTGAGGGCATCCAATCATATCATATCGGCCACTGTGGGCAAAATCATCATTGTATACCAGCTGATCAGGTGGTGGTGCGTATATAACGCCATAACCTTTCCCATATCCCATATAAATATGAACGCGTATATAATGCCGTTTGAATATACATACATATATACGCGTATATAATGCCGTTTGAATATACATACATATATACGCATATATAATGCCGTTTGAACCATATTTCAGCCACTGTGGGCAACATCATCATCACATACCAGCTGATCAGTTGGTGGTGCATATATAACGCCCTAACCTTTTTCCATATCCTATATACATATATTTACATATATACGCGTATATAACGCCATCGGGTCATGAGTCAATGTGCATATGTAAATGCATATGAAATACGTCAATAAAATCTCTCGGTACGTCATAAGGCCATTATGCCTCTGATTAATATCATGAAATAAACTTTACCAACATACGTATTTTCGAGACCCATGAACAGAAGATAATAATAATTCACATGGGGAATCAAGAATATAGACACCCCTAGTATTTCTATGAATAGAGTAATTTATGGAAACCATGATTTACTCGTTTCTTCCGTATAATTTAGACCATGCCAAAAGAAAGAAAGAATAGCCTTAACATACCTGGAATAGGAATATATAGTATTTCGTTCTAAAACCTTCGTTGATTGAGCTTAGAACTCAAAAAAAATCGCATTAAGCTTCTGCTTTTTTTTTTTTGAATTCTTTGAACGAAATCTACTTCTGTTTCTTTGAAATTATATGAATGAATTTTGCTTCTTTGAAGCTTTCTGGACATCAAACCAAGATGCTTCTGATTCTTCGAAAATATTTGAATGAAATTTGCTTCTTTGAAGCTTTCTGGACATCAAACCAAGAAAGATGGTTTGGTTTTGAATGGATAACGTTTTTGGTTCTCACTTTTTTCAATATGGAAAATGTAACAAGACTTGTATAAGTCTTGTTTTGATAAAGCATTAATTCCCACTTATGCTTAGGTAGCCACCCAGGCATAAGTGACTACTTAGTCATTTCTTGAATGGTGGCTTCTTGCCACGTGTAATTTAGTAATTTCTATCCACTTATTAGTTAATTGGGTCCGTTACTTGATAATTAACTAATTACCCGTATAATTAAGAATTATCTCGATTTACCTAAAAATACTATTATTTTTTTTAATATACTTTATACATCACTTTATCACGGCCATATGGTATCTTTCATGGTACTAGTTCATAATTATCGGGTATTATCGCTCGACCCGTATTTTATCCCAAATTGGCCATTTTCAACGAAACTCGTTTTGTTTAATTCCTGTACCCTTTATCCTTCACGAATTTACTCATCACTTGTTTGCAATAGCATAATCCTTATAATTTCCAAATAATCTTTTCTTTGGACTGATTTCAATTACCTTACGACAAATTCAACGTACAATACTACAGGGTGTAATATCGTCGTAATTTAATACTACGAAGCGTAACATTATCATAATATTGTGGGGTGTGACAATTGGGATAACTCATTTTCTTTTGGGAAAATGGATATAAGGGATTTGAAGAGTCGCCACCTAACGAATTAAGGTGCGTTAAGGCACCTACTTACGGGTCATTTATAACACTAATTGTATAACCAGAGATTGGGTAAGGTCTTGAAGTTACTTCAAGGGGAAGGTGTTAGGCACCCCTCGAAGTTCACAACTGTGGGTATCGTCCAAACTTATTTTGTGAATTAATCAGGTGGGAATAAACACTCTAAGCACACATAAGTAAATGAATAAATGTTTTAATAGATTAGCAGTCTAAGCACACATATGTAAATGGGTGAAAGGGGTCCTAAGTTGTTTATCCTATAGGATCATATCCATGAAATTTCTGGTAATTACATCCTCAATGAGGGGCTACACGTTGCATTAGCGCACGGGTCATCATATCCTTTTTCTACCCATTATCCCACCCCTTAGTGGTTATTAAGTGAGTTTTCATTAACGAACTCTAAGTGTGCTGTTACCCGTCCCTTCCTTGTGGTCCAGGAGGAGTTTTAGGACCTCTAAATTTGGACAATTCTAGACAACCCCTAAGGTATTCAAAAGGGAAAAATCTAGGCGACAAACAAATAACAAGTAGGACACGCAAAATAAGAAAAAAAGCGGTTAAAGGGCTCATGTTTACCTCCGCATGTATATAGGCAAACAAACAACACGTCTCAAACACAGATGCATGCAATTTTTAGAAAAATCCTAGGACAAGATGTCTTGGTGAAAATCAAGGCACAGAACATGCAGCACTGTTTCACAAACTCAATGGCAGGGTCCTAATCAGTTTGCCTACTGATTTTAAGTCCTGTAAAACTTATCAGTAAACAATCAAAAATACAGTTTTCAATTTTATACAAGGAGATTAATTACCTAAGGCTTGCCTAGGTGTGGTATTATACGCAATCACAATTACAGGAGCTGTTTAACAATTTGAGATTATTCAACCTATATGCATGCTGGATCTAGGCGATACAAATTATAACAGGTGATTTATACCAATTTGTATTTAGAGACATTATACCTACGTGTGAGGCTGTTCTAAACCTTTTGATGGACAGTTATTTATTTAGTCGAAATAGACATGATTCAAAACAGATGCAAACAGTCCTAAAAGCAGGATATCTAATGACACAGAGATGACTGTTTTTATTAGGCAGGATTATTTAGTAGCAGGATTTCTAAGTGACAGTATTCATGCAGAACCAGGAATTGAGTATGCGATATGCTGAAGCAATAAACGTGAATATCCTAAAAACAGGATGTCTAATGCACATGTTTTGCATGGTTGGAATGCAGATAGACACAACAATCCTAGAACATGATTTCTAATGCAGATTCGCATAATGTAAAGCCTAGAAACATGATTTCTACCCATCTTTATCCATAGGATCACATAACTACCCTCCCCTTTTCACTAATCACCCCAATATCTGTTTACAAATAATTATTACACACAAGTGATTGAATAAATTACATAAATGAAATATAGATTAAGCTATAGGGAGCCTGAAGCAGGCCCAAAACAAACCTGGGAGTACCAGGTCTTCAGTAGTCTCAAATGCCAAGGATTTCATAGCCAAGTTTGTGTCTAGGTGTGTCAGAGTCCCCTAAGGACCTCAAGGATCCCGGGCAGTTCTCACACCCAGACTTTTCACAATAAGGACTAAATATGTGCAGTGTGGAATGATCAGCCCCAGTGTGCTAGAGTTCGAAGGAATCTCAAGAGGATCCCAAGGCAGTACACACATTGCAGGGGCGGAACCTATTGACTTAAGAGTAAAGTGAGAGTGAAAAACATAATTTTGAAAAGTTTTTGATAAGAAAACAATATAGAGATGACTCTGGGAGTGAAAAGATTTTCTGAAATAGGAACTGGCTTAGTGGTAAAACAATTTGAGAAAAGTATTAAAATACTTTTGAAATCAGAACACAAATCAATTGGTCTTAGAACAAACAGATTCAGGAATACTTAACAAACATATTCCACACAGGGAGAGAGGGGTTGGGGACACATAGAATACACATCAATGTATAGTAGAGCACATAAGCAACAAGATGCACATAATTCTCAAGAATTTTATAGAATTAATAAGTTAGCTATAAGGTAGGTGATGGAGACATAGAACAAAGATTACAGTAAAGCCATGTTGAAAACACATAAACACTGGACATGATTAAGCACAACTAGAGTTACCTTGAGAGACTAGATTACACTGCATGATCTTATCAGTAAACTAGAATAGGCAGGAACTTAAATGAACAGGCTAGGAAAACATCACACAACTATTCATAGTGTAGACATGCTGATCACATATTGAACAAGACAGTGCTAGGCATGCTAAGCAAGATAATAAACAAGAACAAGGATGGAACTCATAACTGAGAATTAAAGTAGTGATGAAACACATAGGGTTTAGATTTTGAAAATTAATCAGGGACATACCAGTTAGGAAAAGAGAACACAGAATGCAAAGAAGATGTTGTGCAATATCTAGCCTTGGCTTACAGCCGGCTAGACCAATGAATATCACAAGTAGCAGAGAAGAACATAGAGCTTTTAGAGTGTAAGTGTGTTTGTGAACCAATGTTCGTCTCCGTTAGTGAGAATAGAGGAGAGTATATATAATAGTCGAGGTTAGAGTAAAGTAAGGTAAAGGAAATCAATGACCAACAATTAAGGAAGCCACAAAATCATTCAGGCAAAAAATCAGCAAGTCTTCCTTTAATTAAGGGAGAAATTAACCAACGGTAACGAGTAGGAAACCCTTAAGGAAAGAAAAATCAAGTAGAACCTAGGTACAGAGTAGGCAATTATGGGTAAAAACACAAGGGTTCAATTAAGGAAATAACTAGTAAGAATCAATAAATAACACGGTTAATCAAAGAATAAGGTAAGAAATAATTAAAGGCTGTAAAAATATGGAAATTATTGAGAAAATCAGCACATAGGTATCACTACAACAAATCAGTGAATCAAGGACTCAAAATAATACCGATTTTAAGGAGAATAATATAGGTTTTCCATGCATGACAGATAGGCTAAGTATAACACATAAAATTAGTCAAGATTTGAATCCGAAACCCTAATAGAAGCAGATTAGGGTAAAATCATAAGCCATTCCAATTAAATGAAGGAGAAATCATATGAATCAAAGTATTGAACAGAGTTATGTATCAAATAACACGGATCGACTCAGAATCCAAACATAGTGTCAAAAAATTAGGGGTTTCAACATAAAATAGTTAGGGTTGAGGAGAAACTCAACACAATCGATTAAAACACATAAGAATCAGAGAATAAGCACTTAAAATCAGAAAATATTTTGAATAAAAGATTTTCGGAGAAATCCAAGTTAGGAAGAAAAGAAAAGACACTTGAAAATCAAAAGGTTTTCCATAAAAACAAGCAAAAATAGTTCGATCCATCTCAGATCTGTACAGATCTGAGAGGTTCAAAAGATGAAAGTGGGTTTTTAAAAAAAACAACGCAGAGATGAAGATATCGCCTTAGAAACCCATAGGTTTAGGTCAAAAATAGAAAGATCTTACTCAAAATCGAGCCATGGCGGCCTAAAACATGCGAGACAGGATCAAAGTCATAAGTGGACTGACCCTGGTCCATTAAGGACTTCAGAGACGCAAACTCGGCGTAAGAGAGCCATGAGAGGCCTGGGGTGGTGAAGAACCACCATGGTTGACGATGGAGAGTAACGGCGAGGGAGAGTTAGATTCAGGTCAGAGAGGATTTTGAGAGGAGGAGAAGGGGTGACGGCGGAGTCTAAGAGAGAAATGAGGGGTTTGGGGAGGGGGTAATTTAGGTTAATTAAGTTAAGGGGTAATCCAGACCGTTGATAAAAAATGATCAACGGCTAGGAATCACCCAGATTGGGTCGTGTTATATAAGGGTTTAGGCCTATTATATTGGGCTGGTTTAGTTAGGTATTTGGGCTAGTTTTATAAGGCTGAAATCGAAATAGAAATGGTCATTTGTTAAATACCTCAAATAAATTGACTAAAATAATTTATAAAATAATTACTAATTATAAAAAATGAATTTCATGCGTAGAAATGTCTTGAAAAAATGGTTATTTAGCATTTAAAAATATAAAGGGCTAATTTCTGGCAAAATAATACAAAAATGTATGCATGATCTATAATTGTAAAGTTATCGCAATTATAACCAAAGGTGCCAATTTGTCCATTTCTGAAATAATTTGGACTTAATAGGACCATAAATAGTAATATTAAATCAAGAAATTTTTTGAAATCATTTATGATTCAGTTTTATGATTATTTATTAGAAATAAAATACTGGGCAAATTAATAAAAATATGAAAAATTATGGAAAATACCAATTGATGCTAATGCATGATTTTGAATACATATATGCAATTAAGAAAATATTTTGGTAAAAATTAGGTATCAACAGCTGCCCCTCTTTACCCGGAAAGGATGAAAGAGTTGTCGGGTAAAGATATGATGGCCAATTTTGACTGAGCGAAACGGTTTAAGAGATTTAGGCCGCACTCTGGCTTCTGAGCTGCCTACATATCCCTGGTTTTTACAGGAATCAGGCCGTGTGTAGTTCTGGATTCATCGGCAAAATATATCGATGAAGTCATCACAAGAATGGACACAATTTTTCAGGATAGGTGAAGGATTGGTTATGGTGAGAGGACAGGTTTTGAGATAACTGAAGGAACTGAAGCGAGATCGCTCCCGTTGGGATAGTAGTTGCTTGCTGGGCACCTGCAAACGAAGATGCTACAAGCATATATTGTGCAGAAATTTAAACATTATGCATGTTCCCTTTGGACTATGAAAGTCGTCTTCGGACGGTTAGGGATGACGTCCTTAGACCATGATGTCCCGGGCCATGAATTGTTTGGTGAGAGATTTGCAGGCCATGAAATGATGTTCTCGGGCCATGAGGATGGTTCCTCTGAACTATGACACCTTTGAATAATGATATGCAAGTCGAGAGAGATCCTCAGTCCATGACATGGTGTCTTCCAGCTATGAGGATGATGCCTTTAGACTATGACGCCTTTGGATAGGTTGGCGATATTTCAGCCCATGAGATGCAATAATATGATGTCAACAAGACAAGGCTTACTCTTGTGAAGATGAGGGCAGAGCTTAGCCCGAAAGAAGAGCAAAGTAGATAATGTCGGAGACACAACGCTTAGTCTCGGTGAAAGAATGTAAATCGGAGGCAGAGCTTAGCCTCATGCAGGTATGGAGACAGAGCTTGGTCTCATGCAAATGAAGGCAGAGATTAGCCTTATACAGATGGAGCCAGAGCTTAGCCTCATGCAGGATGCGGAGGTAGAGCTTAACCTCATGCAAGATGCGGGACATGGCTTAGTCCCATGCAAATGAAGGCAGAGATTAGCCTTATGTAGATGAAGGCAGAGCTTAGCCTCATGCAGATGGAGGAAGAGCTTAGCCTCATGCAAATGAAGGCAGAGATTAGCCTTATGCAAGGGAAGACAGAGGTTAGCCTTATGCAAATGAAGGCAGAGCTTAGCCTCATGCAGATGAGGCAGAGATTAGCCTTATGCAAGGTGAAGGCAGCGTTTAGCCTTATGCAAGGGGAGGTAGAGCTTACCCTCATGCAGGATGAAGGCAGAGATTAACCTTATGCAGATAGAGGCAGAGCTTAGCCTCATGCAAGATGCGGGACAGGGCTTAGTCCCATGCAAATGAAGGCAGAGATTAGCCTTATGCAGATGAAGGCAGAGATTAGCCTTATACAAGGTGAAGGCAGCGTTTAGCCTTATGGAAGGTGAAGGTAGAGATTAGCCTTATGCAAATGGAGGTAGAGCTTAGCCTCATGAAGATGAAGGCAGAGATTAGCCTTATGCAAGGTGAAGGAAGCGTTTAGCCTTATGCAAGGGGAGGTAGAGCTTAACCTCATGTAGGATAAAGGCAGAGATTAGCCTTATGCAAATGGGGAGGTAGAGCTTAACCCCATGCAGGATGAAGGCAGAGATTAGCCTTATGCAGATGGAGGTAGAGCTTAGCCTCATGCAAGATGCAAGACAGGGCTTAGTCCCATGCAAATGAAGGCAGAGATTAGCCTTATGCAGATGATGACAGAGATTAGCCTTATGCAAGGTGAAGGTAGCGATTAGCCTTATGCAAAGGTAAGAGCATTTAGCCTTATGTAGAAAGTAGAATGAATAGCAGATAGTAGCAGAATTCCTTAGCTGGTAGAAGATTTCGATAACGCGATTGTTGTGAGGATTGTGGCTTTGCGGCATGACTATCCTTTGACCCTGCATCCAAAGAAAAATTGTGAGTCTTGTAGATGGGGGAGGTTGATTCGAATCCCCGCTGGCTTTGCTTGCCCTGCTTTGCTTGGTTTGATGCTCCTGTTTGCATCATCGGAGTAGCGTTTGGCTAAACAGAGTTACCTTACAAGCAAGCATGCATAGATTTGTAAAGACATAGTAAAAATGTACTTTAAGAATTTTAGATGAACTGACGACCGTGACAAGATCCGAGACGTTGAAACCTCGTTTTCTATGTAATTTTGAGGGTCCTCCTCAAAATTCTGCTCCAGTTAGATGGATTGACATCTCTAACTGTTGTACATGCTGCAATCGGCTGAACTTGGTTCTGAATTTTGAGGGTCCTCAAAATTCTGCTCCAGTTTCCAATTGTGGGGGAAATAAGATTTTATTGAATTGTGACCGAACCCACAGGGCTGCCTACGTATCCCCTCTTAAATGGGAATCAGGTCGAGCGTAGTTCAATTTACATCATTTGAGAAAAGCATAAAGAGTTACACATAGTATCGCTTGATTGCATCTGAGTTGATTGGTTTTGGCTAGACTTCTCCGTCCCTTTCTGCAAGTATAAGAGCTCCTCCTGTCAATACTCTGTGAACCATATACGGACCTTGCCAGTTGGGACAGAATTTCCCTTTGGCTGCATCTTGATATGGAAAGATCTTTTTCAACACCAACTGCCCCAGTGTGATTTGTCTTAGCTTGACTCTTTTGTTGAAGACTCTTTTGTTGAAGGCTCTGATAGAGTTGCCCGTGACACACTGCGTTCATCCTTTTTCCGTCTATGAGGGCTAGTTGCTCATCTCGGCTCCTTATCCACTCTGCGTCGCTGAGCTCAGCTTCTTGTATGATTCTCAAGGAAGGAATCTCTACTTCGGTAGGAATAACAACTTATGTACCATAAACCAATAAGTAAGGAGTTGCCCCGGTTGATGTGCGGACTGTGGTGCGGTATCCCAATAAAGTAAGTTTTCCGTGCCACTGTTTGTGATTTTCTACCATCTTTCTCAGCATTTTCTTGATATTTTTGTTGCCGGCTTCTACAGCTCCATTCATCTAAGGTTTGTAGTCTGTGGAATTCACTGGTGGTCACATCGGGTGTGTGGGCAATTTGTGAGCCATAATGGATGTACTTAATCCGGTCATGTCATCGTATGACCATGCAAATATGTCCTCATATTCCTTCAGGAATTGTGTGTACTCTTCTTTCTCTGACAGCGACAAGTGGATGCTGATGCGAGTTTCCTTGACAGTCTCTGAATCTGCCAGGTTCATTACTTCAGTCTCGTACAGACTGGATTTAGGCTTGTTCTCAAAGTCCTCTACTTCTCTGACGATTTCCTCTGGTATGATATCTTCTTCTGAATCACTGTCCTTTTGTTGCGTTGTCTCATTGCATGTCACAGTCATTGGTTCATCAAGATAGGAAATAGTAATGCTATCTAGGTAAAAGTATGAAAGAAAATGAAAATAATAAATGTCGATTCATTGAAACATAAAAAGCAATTTTCAATAATTTAAACAAACGTTTTTGGAACACTAAAGATTTTATTTAAAACAGAAGTGCAAAAAGGAAATCGTTAGCAAGCGAAATAAACAGTGCTTGTTCAGCCTTGCTACCCCGGGACTCGTATGGCCCTGGATGGTCTGATAGTCCAATTTTTGAGGGATGATCCCTAGCTCACGACTTGGATGGTAGGGCCTTCCTCCTCCTCCTCCTCCTCCTTGACAATTACACAGAAGTCCATATCCTCGTCCTCCAGGAATAAGTTTCTTAAGGCTGCTAACGCTTCCTCCTCCTCTGATCCTCATATGACGTCGGCTTGCTGGAAAGTCTGTTCCAAGTGGTGTATGGGTTGCTCCAATGGATAGTAAGGACAACGCCATGGTGGCGTCTAGTCCTTGTACTCTTGCCAAGTGTACTGGTAGCCCAGGCCAAAGGTAGTGCCGTGGCGCTTTAGCCATATTGGCTTGGAAATGCCTCAAAGATTCTTACCGAGACCCTTGCCAGGTTCGTATCCGCTCCAATTCATTATGCTTTCAATCTTACTACTCCACCACTTATCCTTTTCTATTGTGTTGACCCGTTCGATGTGGTAGTAAGTTTCTCCACCAAGCCTTCTTCTACCTTCAATTACCGGGATAGTCTGGCGGCTGTAGATGGGGTTGCTCCCATCTCCATGGATAATGACTTCCTGATGATTCCATTCAAATTTTACCGCCTGATGCAAAGTTGAGGCCACAGCTCCAACGACATGTATCCATGGTCATCCTAGTAATAGATTATAGGACGCGAATATATCTAACACCTGAAATTCAACCTCAAACCATGTAGGCCCCATCTACAAATAGAGACTGATTTCTCCAATAGTGGACCTTTTAGACCTATCTAAAGCCTTTACATTCATGGATCCTTCTCGTATTTTGTATAATACCTTTCCCAGCCTCTTTAGTGTTGTCAATGGGCAAATTTTAAGGCTGGACCCTCCATCAATCAGAACCCTATTAATGAAGTAACCTTCACATTGCACGGTAATGTGCAGTGCCCTGTTGTGACTCAAGCCTTCTGGTAGTAGTTCATCCTCGTGGAAAGTAATCTTGTGACTTTCTAATACCTTCCCCACCATGTTAGCCATGTCTCCACTTGTGATATTGTTAGGTACATAAGGTTCATTCAACACTTTCATCAGAGCACTCTTATGTGCTTCCGAATTCTGCAGCAATGATAATATGGATATCTAGGCTGAAGTCTTATTCAGATGATCTATGACTGAGTACTCCCTGGGTTGCACCTTCCTCCAGAGGTCATCCGGTCCTGTCTCAATAACGGGAGGCCTATTAGAAACCTACTTGCTGGACTCTCCCAAGTGTCCGGGTGTGTAGACCCTTCCAGTCTTGGTCATCCCCTGTGCATCACTAGCTTCTTCTACCTTGACCTTTCATTTTCTTCTAGCTTCAGCTCCGTAATCCCAGGGCACACCATTAGTGTTGAAGGGTGGCATAGTTGATATTGTCACTGTAATTGGTGTGGCTACCTTTACTTCGAATGGGACATGAGTCACTGCAGGTGGTGATATTTCAACCTCGAATGGTGCGGGCGTATCTGTAGGCGGTGATACCTCAAACTCGAACGGGACTGATGTAGTCACCTCAGCCTCTTCTGATGGCTGTATCTGCACTATGATGGGATTGAGATTAACCACCGATTTCTTGGGATTGTCACCTTCTTTAATCAACCTGATTGACCCTTCTAGGTCCCATTCTTCATCTATTTCTATCACATTGACGCCTCCACCCCTGTGATCTGGGAGGGGGTTATTGCGAACATTAGGAGCATCTTCCTTAGATTGAATGATTTTGTTGTCGATCAGAGCCTGGATCTTATCCTTCAACGAGCGACATTCATCGATGGTATGTCCTTTCAGGCCGGAATGGTATGCACAGGTTTGTTCGGGTTGATCCATTGGGATGGATTCTCTGTGGTCACTGCAGGGATAGGGGTAATGTAACCAGCAACTTTCAACCTTTCATACAGCTGGTCAATAGGCTCGGCAATGGCGGTATATTATTTGGGTGGCCTGCGGTCAAAGTTGGGTCGAGGTCTTGGGAAATTTTGGCGAGCTGGAGGTGACTGAAAGTGAGACGGTTGGGAGTTGTATGTGTGATAGGCAGTGGCTGGTTGGGAATACCTAGGAGAAATGAGTTGATATGTGGGTGGAGGTGATGGCTGATATGTGGATGTAGGTGTTGGCTGATATGTGGGTGGGGGTGGTTGGTATGCAAGTGGAGAGGTTCGATATGTCAGTGGATATTTGGGCCCCTGTGCAACCACTACCGCTCCTACGTCTTTCTTCTTGGATATGCCACCGGACTACAGTGCTTTGTTGCTGGCTTGCAGTGCCTCAAAATTAGTGACCATTCCACTCCTGATACCTTCTTCAATTCTTTCTCCAAGCTTGATGATGTCGAAAAATTTGCGATTTTCAATTACCATCAGTCTCTCATAGTATTGCGGGTCCTGTGCCCTGACGAAGAATTTGTTCATATGTTCTTCATAAAATGCCGGCCTAACCTTGGCCACTTCTGACCTCCAACGAGTGGTACTCGTGAAAGGTTTCAGTGGGTTTCTTCTTGAGATTCTAGATGTAAAATATGTCCGGTGCATTTTCTGTGTTGAACCTGAATCGGTCCATGAAATCCGAGACCATACTCACCCAATTAGGCCACTTCTTGGGGTCCTGGATGATGTACCAAGACAAGGCATCCCCTGTGAGGCTCCTCATGAACAATTTCATCCGGATCTTTTCGTCTCTTCTAACTCCGACCAGTTTGTCACAATAGGTCCTCAGATGGACCCTGGGATCACCAGTACCGTCGAACATCTTGAACTCGGGAGGTTTGTAACCCTCCGGTTGTTCTACATCAGGATGTATACCGAGATATTCATAATTCAATCCTTCAATCCCCTTACTTCCTTCCACGCCTTGAACTCGACTAGTCAATTTCTTAAGTTCTTCGGCCAAGTTCCTGATAAGCATATCCTTCTCACTAGATTCTGGTGTGTAAGAGATGGGTTGAGTGGGGTGAGGTAGATTCTCCACGTATATGGGGTTATTCTGGTGGCCTGGTGCCTGAGCATAGAGGTGATCGTTGGTGGATTTTTGTGGTTCAGGGATGATGGGTGGGGTGTTTCGGGGAGTGTGGCAGGTGTTTTGTTGGTATTATGGTGGGATGGTTTGATATTGCGGTGGAGTTATATATGGTGAGTTTCAGGAGGATTCTGTTTGTTGGGGGTATTCTGAGGTGGTGCGGGGTTTTGAGTTTTTGGATGGCTAATGTCCGGGACACTAAGTGAGAAGGACAAGTTCGCTAGGTTTCGTACATGCTCAAGTTCTCCTTGAAGTTTCAGTAGCCTTTGTTCAAGTTGCGACACATCATCATTCTGGACCTGAGTACCCTGACTGTCCGAAACCTCTGGGTGTTCAACTGGTGTTGTGTTTTCCTTTCTGATGTTATTCAAGTCTTCTATCTTGCCTTTGCCTTTGCCTTTAGGTGGACTAGGAGGAGGAGAATGTGGAGGGCCCCTGGATCTTGTATGGTATGCTGATGATGCTAGAATGCATGAACCAACCTTTGGGGAATGGGGATAATAAAAAATAAAGAAAAACAAAAAGGTAGCCAAGTCAGCAAGAGTTCTGATAAAAGTACTTACGGTATTTAAACATATATTGTGGAAATATGTAAATTCGCGTCCTAATTGTGAGCCTCGTTGTGCCCGAGGTAGGCCTAGCGACAAGTTGATTTGGATAACTTAAATGCCAATAAATGCCTCACTTCCTTAATATAAAAATAGACGAATCCCAAAACGACACTAAGATAATAAAGATAAGTCATTATTGGCACTTGGCCTTATTACATTTGGAAAAGTGAATAAATCTAATCTGCTTGGTCTCAAAAGGACCTTCTTCACATGTGTCTTGTCACTCGAGGAAAGATCTTCCCACCAGTCTAGGAGCATTGGTGGGATATTGCTGACCATACTGAATCTGGGGACCTCGTGCCTCATTTTCTGCAAGAAAAAAATGGTTAGGCCCTTTCCCCCACCAGACTCGACTATTTATACACTTATGATTGGCATACATGCATTTAGTTCTCCAAATTAATGCATAGAACGTGATCGTGTCTGTTGGGATTATGAAAACCCCGGTGGACTTTTGGATAAGGCTGTCTTAAAGGGTTATTGTGCGGACGAAACATTAACCCAGCTAGGTTTGACCATTATGCATGCACAATATACAAGAGTAAGGTTTCTATGGGGCTTTAGACCGGTACCCTCGAGTGGACATCTCGAAGGGGAAAGGCACAGAACCATCGACTGCACCGCTGATTGACTGGTTTTACCGCAAATAAGCCTTTACGAATATAGGGGGTAATATAAATAGGAAGAGTGCAACCACTCATCAAGTGTTGTTATAGGATTTGTTTAGGCACGAGTGGAGTATGATGTTGAGCATGATTATGTAGCAATAAATAAGCAATAAACAACATGTCGTCACGTATTTGCACATTATGAAAGCGATAAATACAACAGTTATAATTGAAAAGCGGTTACAAAGGAAACTAGAAACATGTCAGTTTCATTTGGGAAAATAAATACTTGGGAAAGTAAAAAATAATTGCACATAAAAGGGAAGGGGAAAGGGTGCAAGCATTAACAAAATAAAGCGCATTTAGACAAATTCACAAAGCGGTTTGTAATGGTAAAAGCCTAGATTCCCCAGCAGAGTCGCCATGTTGTCGCGCCCCCTTTTTCCACTCCTTTCGGATTAGTCAGGGTTTTTGACATTATTGGGACAACTCATTTCCTTTTGGGCAAAAGGATATAAGGGATTTGAATAGTCGCCACCTAACGAATTAAGGTGTGTTAGGTCACCTACTTACGGGTCATTTATAATACCAATTGTATAACCAGGGATCGGGTAAGGGCTTGAAGTTACTTCAAGGGAAGGTGTTAGGCACCCCTCGAAGTCCACAATTGTGGGTCCCGGCCAAACTTATTTTGTAAATTAATCAGGTGCTAATAAACAGTCTAAGCGCACATAAGTAAATGAATAAAGGTTTTAACAGATTACCAGTCTAAGCATACATATGTAAATGGGTGAAAGGGGTCCTAAGTTGTTTATCTTATAGGATCATATCCATGCAATGCCCGGTAATCACATCCTCAATGAGGGGCTACACGTTGCATTAGTGCACAAGTCATCATATCCCTTTTCTACCCATTATCCCACCCCTTAGTGGTTATTAAGCGAGTTTTCATTAACAAACTCTAAGCGTGATGTTACCCGTACCTTCCTTGTGGTCCCAGAGGAGTTTTAGGACCTCTAAATATGGGCAATTCTAGACAACCCCTAAGGTATTCAAAAGGGAAAAATCTAGGCGACAAAGAAATAACAAGTAGGACATGCAAAATAGGGAAAAAAACGGTTAAAGGGCTCATAGTTACCTCCGCATGTATATAGACAAACAAACAACACGTCTCAAACACAGATGCAAGCAATTTTTAGAAAAATTCTAGGACAGGATGTCTAGTCGAACATCAAGGCACAGAACATGCAACAATGTTTCACAAACTCAATGGCAGGGTCCTAATAAGTTTGCCTACTGATTTTAAGTCCTGTAAACTTAGCAGTAAATAATTAAAAATACAGTTTCTAATTTTATACAAGGAGATTAATTACCTAAGGCTTGCCTAGGCGTGGGACTATATGCAATCACAATTACAAGAGCTGTTTAACAATTTGAGATTATTCAATCTATACGCATACTGGATCTAGGCGATACAGATTATAACAGGTGATTTATACCAATTTGTATTTAGAGACATGATACCTACGCGTGAGGCTGTTTTAAACCTTTTCATGGACAGTTATTTATTTAGTCGAAATAGACATGATTCAAAACAGATGCAAACAGAGTCCTAAGAACAAGATATCTAATGCATACAGAGATGACTGTTTTTATTAGGCAGGATTATTTAGTAGCAGGATTTCTAAGTGACAGTATTGATGCAGAACCAGGAATTGAGCATGCGATATGCTGAAGAAATAAACGTGAATATCCTAAAAATAGGATGTCTAATGCACATGTTTTGCATGGTTGGAATGCAGATAGACATAACAATCCTATAACATGATTTCTATTGCAGATTCACATAATGTAAAGCCTAGAAACATGATTTCTACCCATCTTTACCCACATGATCATATAACTACCCTCCCCTTTTCACTAATCACCCCAATATCTGTTTACAAATATTATTACAGACCAATGATTGAATAAATTACATAAATGAAATATAGATTAAGCTATAGGGAGCCTGAAGTAGGCCCAAAACAAACCTGGGAGTACCAAGCCTTCAGTAGTCTCAAATGCCAAGGATTTCATAGCCAAGTTTGTGTCCAGGTGTGTCAGAGTTCCTTAAGGACCTCAAGGATCCTGGGCAGTGCTCACACCCAGACTTCTCACAATAAGGACTAAATATATGCAGTGTGGAATTTCCAGCCCCAATATGCCAGAGTTCAAAAGAATCTCAAGAGGATCCCAAGGCAGTACACACACTGGAGGGGCGGAACCTATTGACTTAAGAGTAAAGTAAGAGTGCTTGACATAGTTTTGAAAAGTTTTTGATAAGAAAACAGTATAGAGATGACTCTGTGAGTGAAAAGATTTTCTAAAATAGGAACTGGCTTAGTGGTAAAACAATTTGAGAAAATTATTAAAACACTTTTGAAATCAGAACACAAATCAATTGGTATTAGAACAAACAGGTTCAGGAATACTTAACAAACAAATTCCACACAGGGAGAGAGGGGTTGGGGACATGTAACGACCCGGCCGGTCGTTTTGAGATGTAGCGCGTCGTTCAACAGTTGAAAGTCATGAACAACTTCATTTCATGTATTATGACTTGTGCATATTGTCGGAGTTGGAATTCGGGAAGTGTAGAGTTAAATTAGAAAGAAAATTCTCATTTCAGGAGCCTTAAGTTGGAAGAATCAACTAAGATCAGAATTTTGAGTAAACGACCTCAAAATCAGGATTTGAAGGTTCCTGCTAGTTATTATAATGATTTCGGACTTGGGCGTATGTCCAGATCGGGTTTTGGATAACCCGGGAGCGTTTCGGCGTATATTATAGAAGATAGCATTTTAGAAGAATTTCATAAATTTGGGCTGTAAGTCATTTTCAGTGATATTGATGTACGTTTAGGATTTCGAGCCCTGGAATAGCCCTGTATGGTGATTCTGGAGTTGGGAGCGCGATCGGAAGTGAATTCGGATGTCCAGAGGTCATTTTGAAGTCATTTGGCTAAGATAGAAATTTGAAGGTTTTGAAGAATCCGACCGGAAGTGGAAATTTTGATATCAGGGTCGGAATGTGATTCCGAAAGTTGGAGCAGGTCCGTAATGTTGAATATGACTTGTGTACATTGGGGTCAATCAGAGGTGATTTGACGAGTTTCGGCATCGGAAGTGGAAGTTTGAAATTTCAAGTTTATAAACTTTGAATTTTAGTGCGATTCATGATTTCGGCGTTATTTGATGTGATTTGAAGCCTCGAGCAAGTTCTTGGGATGTTATCGGACTGAGTCGTGTGTTTGGATGGGGTCTTGGGGGCCTCGGGTGTGTTCCGGGTGGTTTCGGGTCAATTCCAGGTGAACTGCTGGTGCTATCTTCTGGTGTTCCTATTGTGCTATGCGATCGCGGCCATTGTTGTGTGATCGTAGGTATGGTAGTGCGATCGCATAGAAGGAATTGAAGGTTTTTGGATTTTTTGCCTATGCGATCGCAAGGATGAGAATGCGATCGCACAATGCATTAAGGAGGTTGTGGGATTATTTGGCTTATGCGATCGCGGTGCAATGTTTGCGATCGCATAGTGTATTTTTGGACACCTCTGAGATTTGGCTTATGCGATCGCGGTTGAAGGAGTGCGATCGCACAGAAGGTTTACCTGGGGCGTTGTGCATCAATTTGAGTCATCGGAAGGGCATGGAAGCCAGTTATGGAATTTCAGAGCGAGGTAAGTCTCCTTTCTAACTTTGTGAGGGGGAATTGTCCCCCTAGGTGAACTAATTAAGTATGTGCTATTATATTTGGGGGCTACGTACGCACGAGGTGATGGGAGTCCGTGCGTAGCTACTATTATGCCATGTCCGGGTAGACTAAGACCCACTAGCATACCTTACGTGTTGTACATGTGATCCTGCCACTAATGTTAGGCTGTAAATGCTATTGAATCGGTAATTGATTTCCTAAGAAGACTAAAGTGTACCTTTCATAATTATTTAGAAAGAGAATTGATTCCTCCGTGGATAATTGTATACCTGATAAGGTTATATTATTGAATATAATTAAACTTGGAAAATTAGTTTCAAAACAAAGATTTAAAAGCTATTTTTCATGTTCCTTTAAGAAGAATTTTACCACTTTCCGGAGTAACTGTTGTCTTGATAAAAATGCGGATTTATTACGTGAATATGTGTACATATGAGCACCTACGTCGCATGTATGATTCGCGAGCAGGCTAGCCTTATTATTTTTATGTTGACCGAGTCACATGATCGATTCGCGAGCGGGAAAAAATAGATTCATCTATGGTTCGAGCCGTTCGACCCGTCGGCAGTGCATATTTTATTATTGTTGGTCCGCGCCGTTCGACCCTCGGCATTGCTTACGCATGATATTTACTGCGTATTTGCTGTGATTTTGCCTGATTAGTGGCCTGGAATTTTTAGTTGTCAACTGAAATGACAGAGATTTAAAGTTATTAAAATTTTGGAAGAAGTTGTTCCTTCCCTTGATTATTTGTTATTTGATTAAATCACTCATGTTGATTAATTGTTATTAATATGACAAAGATTTAAAGTGTTAAATGTGAAAGGAGTTGATATTATTTATTTCTGATTTTAATAAATTGCCCATGATAATCATGCTTAGTGTCATACTTGAATATACTAAATTGACCTCTAGCAAGTGTCTAATTCGACCTCTCGTCACTACCTATCTGAGGTTAGCCGGGTGACTTACTGAGTACACGTTATTTTCGTACTCATGCTACACTTGCTGTGCATTTTTATTGCACAGGTACTTTCACAGCGATGTGGCTGGTTTGGAGACTTAGGCGAGCTGCATCATCCGGAGGCGATCCGCAGCTGACAGAGTCTCCCTCGTATTGTATTTGTTTTATTTAAATTTCATTGTCCAATTTGTATCTCGGATAAGCTTTGTAATGATTGTATAAACTCTTACAAATTGCTCATGCACTTGTGACACCGGGTTCTGGAAAGTGTTTGGGATTTACTGCAATAACGTCAAAATTGTTTACTTGTCGTATTTACTTAACGTAATTTTTTGTTCAGTTATTATATAATAAAGTGAAAGATAATGATTTCAAAAATGCTAAAACAGAAAATTTAACTTAACTATTTAAATGATTGGCTTGCCTGACAGTGGTGTCCGGCACCATCACGACCTTATGGATTTTGGGTCGTGACAGGACACATAGAATACACATCAATGTATAGTGGAGCATATAAGCAACAAGATGCACATAATTCTCAAGAATTTTATAGAATTAATAAGTTAGCTACAAGGTAGGTGATGGAGACATAGAGCAAAGATTACAGTAAAGCCATGTTGAAAACACATAAACACTAGACATGATTAAGCACACAACTAGAGTTACCTTGAGAGACTAGATAACATTGCATGATCTTATCAGTAAACTAGAATAGGCAGGAACTTAAATGAATAGGCTAGGAAAACATCACACAACTATCCATAGTGTAGACATGCTGATCACATATTGAACAAGACAGTGCTAGGCATGCTAAGCAAGATAATAAACAAGAACAAGGATGGAACTCATAACTGATGAATTAAAGTAGTGATGAAACACATAGGGTTTAAATTTTGAAAATTAATCAGGGACATACCAGTTAGGAAAAGAGAACACAGAATGCAAAGCAGATGTTGTGCAATATCTAGCCTTGGCTTATAGCCGGCTAGACCAATGAATATCACAAGTAGCAGAGAAGAACAGAGAGCTTTTAGAGTGTAAGTGTGTTTGTGAACCAATGTTCGTCTCCGTTAGTGAGAATAGAGGAGAGTATATATAATAGTCGAGGTTAGAGTAAAGTAAGGTAAAGGAAATCAATGACCAACAATTAAGGAAGCCACAAAATCATTCAGGCAAAAAATCAGCAAGTCTTCCTTTAATTAAGGGAGAAATTAACCAATGGTAAAGAGTAGGAAACCTTTAAGGAAAGAAAAATCAAGTAGAACCTAGGTACAGAGTAGGCAATTATGGGTAAATACACAAGGGTTCAATTAAGGAAATAACTAGTAAGAATCAATAAATAACACGGTTAATCAAAGAATAAGGTAAGAAATAATTAAAGGCTGTAAAAATATGGAAATTATTGAAAAAATCAGCACATAGGTATCACTATAACAAATCAGTGAATCAAGGACTCAAAATAATACCGATTTTTAGGAGAATAATATAGGTTTTCCATGCATGACAGATAGGCTAAGTATAACACATAAAATTAGTCAAGATTTGAATCTGAAACCCTAATAGAAGCACATTAGGGTAAAATCATAAGCCATTCCAATTAAATGAAGGAGAAATCATATGAATCAAAGTACGTAACAAAGTTATGTATCAAATAACACGGATCGACTCAGAATCCAAACATAATGTTAAAAAATTAGGGGTTTCAACATCAACTAGTTAGGGTTGAGGAGAAACTCAACATAATCGATTAAAACACATAAGAATCAGAGGATAAGCACTTAAAATCAGAGAATATTTTGAATAAAAGATTTTTAGGGAAACCCTAGTTAGGAAGAAATGAAAAGCACTTGAAAATCAGAAGGTTTTCCATAAAAACAAGCAAAAACAGTTCGATCCATCTCAGATCTGTACAGATTTGAGAGGTTCAAGAGATAAAAGTAGTTTTTTTTATAAAAATAACGCCGAGATGAAGATATCGGCTTAGAAACCCATAGATTTAGACAAACAATAGAAAGTTCTTACTCAAAATCGAGCCATGGTGGCCTGAAACAGGTGAGACAGGATCAAAGTCATAAGTGGACTGGCCCTGGTCCCTTGAGGACCTCAGAGACAGCAAACTCGGCGTAAGAGATCCATGAAAGGCCTGGGGGTGGTGAGGAACCACCATGGTTGACGATGGAGAGTAACGGCGAGGGAGAGTTAGATTCAGGTCAGAGAGGATTTTGAGAGGAGGAGAAGGGGTGACGGCGGAGTCTAAGAGAGAAATGAGGGGTTTGGGGAGGGGGTAATTTAGGTTAATTAAGTTAAGGGGTAATCCGGACCGTTGATCAAAAATGATCAACGACCAGGATTCACCAAGATTGGGTTAGGTTATTTAAGGGTTTGGGCCTATTATATTGGGATGGTTTAATTAGGTAATTGGGCTAGTTTTATAAGGCTGAAATCGAAATAGAAATGGCCATTTGTTAAATACCCCAAAGAAATTGACTAAAATAATTTGTAAAATAATTACTAATTATAAAAAATGAATTTCATGCATAGAAATGTCTTGAAAATATGGTTATTTAGCATTTAAAAATATAAAGGGCTAATTTCTAGTAAAATAATACAAAAATGTATGCATGAGCTATAATTGCAAAGTTATCGCAATTATAACCAAAGGTGCCAATTTGGCCATTTATGAATTAATTTGGACTTAATAGGACCATAAATAGTAATATTAAATCAAGAAATGTTTTGAAATCATTTGTGATGCAATTTTATGATTATTTATTAGAAATAAAATACTAGGCAAATTAATAAAAATATGAAAAATTATGGAAAATACCAATTGATGTTAATGCATGATTTTGAAGACATATATGCAATTAAAAAAATATTTTGGTAAAAATTGGGTATCAACACATGAACGTTGTAGTTTGAAGTTTAAAGTGTTCTTACTAATTTATCGTATTGGTTTATTTATTCAATCGCGCGCTTAATTATTTGATTACTTGATCACCAATTGAATACTATCTATGAATCTAGGATTGAACTCGGGAGAGGGAATTCTAGATTGCATATAAGATTGAGTAGAGCAAGATCTTAACTTTGGGGGGGGGGGCGTATTTGCGGTTAGAATAGGAATATACCTAATCGCCTTGCTTGGTTACTATATAGGAATTATTAATGCGTTCTTGTTAATTCTAATTCCATAGGAATATAGGTGTTAGATTAGCTTGAATAGGTGAGCAGTACTTCGGGAGAAGGCGACGAGCAATATTAACCCTGTCAACCAATAAACCAGATAAATTAATTAGACGATTTAGGTGAAAAACTCAACGGGATTGTTAGCTAACCCATAGCTCTAGAATATCGGCTCTTCTTGAATTCGTGTCTAACTTCGCCAACTTGTTTCTTTAATTTCTTAGTTTTCTACTCTAGATTAGTTGTAGTTAAATATTCATACTGTAGGAATCGCTTGAATATATTAATTGTTTGGGTTTAATTTAGTTGATAGTTAATCACAAGTCCCCGTGGGTAAGATATCTGGACTTACAATCCTATATTACTTGTCAACCATGTATACTTGTGTGCGCGTTTGGGAGCAACAAGCTTTTGGCGCTGTTGCCGGGGACATAGAAATAATTATCTATTCTACCAAATTAAATTTTTACTTTTTGCCTATTCAAGTTTTTATTTTTTATTTTGATCTTAGTTTAATATTTTACTATCTTTGTTGATATGACATTTTTGAATGATAATTGGCAAATATTGGTTATTCTTATTATGGTGATCCTTGTCTATATTGTGGAGGACCACACTTATGGCAAACTTGTATATCTCAATCTTATGTGTGGAATTTTTGTAATGTGTGTGGTTGTCAAGGTGGCCACTGGGATGGTTGTCCTAATTCTTGTTATCCTCAGAGCTCTTATTATAATGTTTCTAATAATGTTTATGAGTTTGATAGGAGCAAGGAAGTGGAGGATATGGAACAGGTTGCGTGTATTATGGACATGATGAGGCAAGCAGTAGCCGAGTAACAAGACATGATAAGGCAAGTAACCGATCAACAAGTTCTTGATTCCTTAGCGACCAAAAGACTCCAGGATAGAGTGGACGAATTAATGGCCAATTTCCAAGAAGAACCTCAACTCGGCGAAGAAAGCAAGTTCCAACCAGAAGATAATTTTGAAGAAGCAGATATAGTGAACCAATCTTGGCTAGATGAACAAGCTCAAAAAATAAAATTTCATGAGTTTCTACGTGACGGTCTTTCAAATATGACAGAACAACTGACAGAAGGAAGAACTGAGCTCAGGCAAGAGATAGACCAATTTGGCTCAGATATCCATGACCTGCAGGCTCAATTGAATAAAAAGGTTGAGACGTCTGATGCCCTAGAACCAATTTTTGTGGATATTGGCCATCTTGTGGAGCGGAAAGAGGAATTCCAACTATTCGACCAAAATATTATTAATGATGCCGAGGTTGATGAAGAGTGCAAAATTGAGGATGTAAAAAATAATGCAATTTCGGAGTTGGAGCGTATTGGACCTTATTCTAAACACTTTGGTGACATGGGAATTGATCCATGTGAGCAGATGGAGGAGTCAATAGATGAGGAACAAAGTGCTTATATCTTTCCATACCAAGGAGGCAAAATGACATCCCTCACTTAAAGGCCAAGAAGTGCAAGATGCGATACCTATTGTTTGGTTCCGTTATTTTTACACCATCGCCCCAGGAACGTGATAGGAAAATTGATGCAAAATTGGGGGAGCAATTTATATCATCAAAGTGGAAGGAAAAGTTGTCGCGCGCCCTTTCTTTCCTCGGGAAGATCGGGTTCTTGACATTTCAGAAAAACTCCTTTAGAAGGAAGAAGTTAAAGGAAAAGTCGCCCCCTAACAATTTTTATGGTGCGTTAGGGCACCTTGAGTAGTTAACTCATGAACTAGTTTGCATTACCAAAGATTGGGTAAGGGCTTGAATTTATCCCAAGGGGAAGGTGTTAGGCACCCCTCAGGATCCACAACTATGGGTCCCGGCCAAATGGTTTCGTGAATTCAGAAAATAAGCAAATAACAAGCAAGGCTCACATAAGAGGGGATTTCAACCAAGTATTGGAGTTCTATTGAGAGTTTAAAAGAAATACAAATAAAACATTTAGGACTGCAAGTATAGGGGACACGCAGGAGCAGATATGAGGTTCATGAATTCCTCCACAAATTAATACACATAACTAGCACGACTCAAACACAAAGAGATCTTTGCATTTCAGAACCTAAGGCTGGATGTCTAAGTGAGAATACAGTAATGGGGCAGTCTGATTACTGAGTTCAGAAGAAATCTTTTTACCATTTCTAGACTATGAATTCTGATCTGTAATTAGCCAAACAATATAAAGAGACAGTTTTCCCAGTTTTAATAAACGTAATGCCTAAGGCTTGCCTATGCGGGTTTAACAAACTCCAGTTATCCTGTTTAGACTTAATCGTGATAAATGAGTGAGTATTTAAAATAATATGAATGCAGTGTCCTACAAAACAGGATATCTAAATGCATATAGGATGATGCAAACTTATGCATGCTTTTCTATATGCACAAACTTTTCCAGAAATCAGAATCTATTATTATTTTAGGGCAGAATTTACTTATTAACACATCTTTTTGACTCGAAACAGGAAATACAAAAGCATAGTTAAGTTGTTAAACATAGCACATGATTTCTAATGCAAATAGCAGTATGTCCTTAACACATGAGTTTGGCATAGGTAATATGAGCATGCTGAGAATCAATTCCTAGGGTAACATGATCTCTAATGCAAATATTGACGATTAATGTTTTTAACCTAAAACAGGATTTCTAGACATGGTGATCGTGAAGATGCAGAAACAGTAACATTATAACAACCATTTTTATAGTTATTTAACTACGAACATGATTTCTAAGTGAGGCATGAGTATGGCAAAGATGCTGAGATAAACGAGCCTAAAACATGTTCTCTAATGCATGCATGACAAGTATTCCTAAACATGGTAGCTATTGCACATATATACAAAATAAATCCTATACCATGGTTTCTACCCCATAATTATACTAAGCATGCACAACCCCGCCCATTTCACTATCCATCCCATAACGTCTTTACAATTAATTATTACAGACCAGCCTTGCACGAATTACACAAAAATAAAAATAAGAAGTTACTATAGAGAGCCCAACAGTAGGCCCAAGTATCTAGATCCAATCATGCCATATACCATGGCCCTCTGTAACCCAGGTGTGTCAGAGTTCCTAAGGATCTCAGAGGACCCCAGGCAGTGCTCACACCCAAGTACCCTATCCAGGAATGAGTAAGTGCAGTGTGGAATACCAGCCTTGTGTATCAGAGTTCAATGGGTACTCAAATGGTCCCCAAGGCAGTGCTCACACGAAGGGGGCTGAACTTAGAACTAAGAGTAGTGAGATGTGCCTATAGTTTAGAAAAGAGTTGAGTTTGAAAAGTAGCTTTTTAAAACAGTTTTGAAAATATCTTCAGAGAACAACATGAGAGTTTGTTTTATGAAAACTGGTTGAAGAAGAAAGAAAACAGGACAATCAGCAACCAGAACATACATGGTTTAGGAAGAAAACACAAATAGGGATAGGGGAACTGGGGGACAAATAAGTCACATAGTAGAAGCAGACATGCACACAAATAGTCCTTAGGCTAGTGCTATATGGTTTAAACAATCACAGTGTAGTTATCACAGCATGTTCATGCCAGGAATCTAGCAGCAATAGATTGAGGGGTGTCAAACAGAGTCACATATTAGGTCCAAGATTAGAATTTACATAATAACTAAGTATTAGGGGGTACATACTCATAGTGTTGGGAGTCAGGCAGATCATGATGGAAACATATAAGGGAAAGAAATAAACATGTTAGATTAAAGGGAAATGGGAATTACATAGACAAGTAGACGTGAGAAACATGTTGAGTTGGATGCTATAAACTTAAACTAGAAATGTACCAGTTAGGAGTAAGAATAGAACAACAAGGTGCAAAGAAGTAGAGCAATAGGACAGTGGTATGCAGAGCAATAGAGCAACAATAAGTTATTCAGTCTTGGCTTTCAGTCGACTGAGTAGCCAGAAGAACAAGAGAGGATATGCAGCAAAAGAAAGTGAGAGTTCAGAGCAATATGAGTACTGTTTTTGTGTTTTTTCGTGTATCTATTGGTTGTTTTTCTATTATGTTAAAGAGAGTACGGTTTTTATAATTCTGAAAACGAGTAAAGAGAATAAGGTAAGGAATAATTAGTCTCACATAATTATGGAAATAATAACCAATCAGTATCAATTAAAGGCCAGGACTCCCTTTATTTAGGGAGTCAAGTGCAAACGGGCCAATCAGAGTTAAATCAGGGAAAGGAATCAACTAGAGTGATCTTACCATAACAAAGATATTAAAATCATGGAGTATGTAATAAAGACCAGGTTTATAACACGTAATTAAGGAAAGTAAAACTGATAGCATATTCATAAAGCAAAGTACGAGTTTAATTATGGAAATTAGTCGAGGGAATCTCGACTGTAATTGAAATCACATGGAATTAGGCATAATCAAGGAAAGTATCACACAATCAAAGGAAACAGTATGAGAAAATCAGTATAGAACACAAAAAATCATAGGTTCGAACAAAACATCATAGAGTCAGTAAAGGGTATCAGGAACCCTAACCATGAATTAGAGTAAGAAACATAGAGCTCATAGAGAGCTTAGAAGAAGTATACAGATTGGCTAAACATAGCAAACAAGACGAACTAAAAAACCTAAAAATTGGGATTTTCCGTAAGAAGCTTTTAATCAAAACGTATTAACAAAGAGAAACATAGAATAACATTAAAGCAGAAGTAAAGGAAAATCGATTTTTGAAAGGGGTTTGTGAAACCCTAGTTTTAAAATTGAAAGATTGTTTAAAGATGAAAGTTTTCAGGGAAAAACATAGAAAAGCTTCGTAATACTATAGATTTAAAGTAGATCTAGAATAAATCGAAAGACATAGGATTAGGGTTTCGTGGAACCCAGAGAAGTAAGAAGAACCTCAAAGACGGCACCGGCCTAAGCCGTAACAGGTTGTAATCCTTACTCAAATGGCCAGGCAGGCCGGAAAGTGGCATGGGGCCATGGGAGATGAGTTGGACCGCTCCAAGTTCGCCTGAGAGCCCCAGAGTATCACTGGACCGGTGCAAAGTGGACAAATAGCCATGAGACGATGAGGAGCCAAGGTTTCTGGTGAGGGAACCAGTCGGAGAAGATGACCGAACTCCATCGGAGGAGAGAAACCCAAAGGAGACTTCTAGAGAGAACTAGAGAGAAACAGAGAGAGATAGAGAGAGAATGAGTTTTGAAAGAATGAGGGGTCGGAGGGGGTAGTGATTAGGTTTAATTATGGTAACACTGATTTGGGCCGTTGATCTCATTTGATCAACGGTTCAGATCAAGTGTGGGGTTAGGTCGGGTTATTTGTGGTTTTGGGTTGGGTTAAAGGTTGGCTAAAATCTAAATAAAAATGGGCTAAATGTTAAATACCCAATTAACTAAGGTAGTTAATCAATAAAATAGCTAATAATTGTGTAAAAATAAATTGAGACCAAATAAATGAAATTAAGGTGATTGACTAAGATATAAAAATTATAAATGATCATTCGTTGATATTAAAATGGTATAAATGTACATTTGTGCTATAATCGCAAAAACTATTGAAATTAACCAAATAATGCCAATATTGGCTAATTTGTGAAATAATAAAATCCTAAGGGAATTAAATAGGATATAAATAACATTTTGAGCAAGAAAATGCTTTGAACTTATATCATTTATGAATAATTATGAAATATAAAGTGTTAAATAAACAGTAAAATAATTTGATAAAAATACGAAAAACTGTGAGAAAATACCAGTTACTGTAAAGAGTGATTTTGGAAGCATATATGCAAGTTTGAAAATAATTTGAGGAAAAAATTGGGTATCAACAGCTGCCCCTCTTTACCCGGAAAGGATGAAAGAGTTGTCGGGTAAAGATATGATGGCTAATTTTTACCAGAGGGAAATAGTATGAAAGATTTAGGCCGCACGCTGGCTTCTGAGCTAGCTACATATCCCTGGTTGTACAGGAATCAGGCCGTATGTAGTTCATGATTCACCGGCGAAGTATATCGGTGAAGTCTCACAAGGACGGACGCAAGGTGCAAGGTAAGGTGAACAAAATGGCTTACGGGGTAGTTAGCAGAACTGGAGCGGTCCGCTCCTGGCTGGCTGGCTGTTCTTAGCCGGATTCCTGCAAATGAATAACAAGCATAGATTGTGCATAATTTAAACATGATGCAGATTCCCATTGGACTATGAATGTTGTCTTTGGACGGTTGAGGATGACGTCCTTATACCATGATGTCCTGGGCCATGAATCGTTTGATGCGGGATTCGCAGGCTATGAAATGATGTTCTCGGGCCATAAGGATGGTGCCTCCAAACTGTGATGCCTTTGAATAATGATATGCATAGTGATAAAAAGGGATCTGCGGGCCATGAAATGATGTTTTCGGGCCATGAAGATGGTGCCTCTGAACGATGAAGCCTTTGGATAGGTTGGTGATATTTCATCCCATGAGAAGTGCAATAGTATGATGCTGACAAGATAGAGCTTAGTATTGTGAATTAAAAAAGGCAGAGCTTAGCCCGGAAAGAAACAAAGTAGATAATGACAGAGACGATGGTTGCCTTTAAAAGGTAAATGAGAGGCAGCGTTTAGCCCCCGGAAGCCAGAATGGTAGCCTTATGCAGGAAATAAAAATGCAGATGGAGGTAGATCTTAACCTCGGAAGGCAGAATGGTAGCCTTATGCAGGAAATAAAAACGCAGATGGAGGTAGAGCCTAACTTTGGAAGGCAGAATGGTAGCCTTATGCAATGCGAGAAATAAAGTGCAAATGGAGACAACGTTTAGACTCGGAAGGCAGAATAGTAGCCTTATGCAGGAAATAAATTGCAGATAGAGGCAGTGTTTAGTCTCGGAAGGTAGAATAGTAGCCTTATGCAAGATTTAAAGGAAAGACAACAGAAATTCTTAGCTGGCGTTAATTGCGGTAGAGTATAATGTTATGAAGCATTGTTTGTGCTGATAATAAATGTTGGCATGTGTGATGTCTGTCCTTTGAGCAGATAATATGTTTTGGGGCTTCTGCAATTTGTGCCTGCACCCAAAGAAAGATCGTGAGTTTTGTAAAGGGGAAGGTTAGTTCGCATTCCCGCTGGCTCTTCTTGGCTCGTCTACTTAATCATGATACTGTTCGCATCATTGGGGTAGCGCTCGCTAAACAACTATTTCGATAAATATGCATGATTTTGTAAAAGTATAATATATAATCTAAAATAGTTTTAGATGAACCGACAACATGACACGGTTCGAGACATTGCAACCTCTCCTGCTGTTGAATTTTGACGGTCTCCCTCAAAATTCATCCCCAGTTTTCTAGGTGGACGCCTCTGACTGCTGCTCGTGCCGTGGCTGGCTCAACTTGCTTCGAAATTTTGATGGTCCTCCTCAAAATTCTTCCCCAGTTTCTAATTGCGGGGAAAAATAGATTTTTATTGAATTGTGACCGAACCCATAGGGCTGCCTACGTATCCCCTCTTAAATGGGAATCAGGTCAGGCGTAGTTCATTTTACATCATTGAGAAAGAATAAAGATTACAAATAGTAGCGCTTGACTGCATCTGAATTGATCGGCTTGGGCCAGACTTCTCCGTCCATTTCTGCAAGTATAAGTGCTCATCCTGTCAGCACTCTGTGAACCATGCACGGGCCTTGCCAGTTGGGAGAGAACTTCCCCTTGGCTTCATCTTGATGCGGAAAGATTTTCTTTAACACCAGCTGTCCTGGTGTGAATCGTTTCGTCTTGACTTTCTTGTTGAAGGCTCTGGCCATTCTGTTCTGATATAGCTGACTATGACAAACTGCATTTATTCTTTTTCCGTCTATGAAGGCTAGCTGATCATAATGTCTCTTTACCCATTCTACATCACTGAGCTTAGATTCTTGTATAATTCTCAGAGATGGGATCTCCACTTCGGCAGGAATTACAGCTTCTGTACCATAAACTAGCATATAGGGAGTTGCCCCTGTTGAGGTGCGAACTGTGGTGCGATATCCCAATAAGGAAAATGATAACTTCTCGTGCCACTGTTTGTGCCTTTCTATCATCTTTCTTAGTATCTTCTTGATGTTTTTGTTAGAAGCCTCAACGGTTCCATTCATATGAGGTTTGTAAGCTGCGTTGTCTCGTTGCATGTCACAGTCATCGGTTCATCAAGACAAGTAATAGTAATGCTGTATAAATAAAGTAATGAGGGAAAACAATAGCAATAAATATCAGATTTCGTAAGAGAAATTTAGAAGATACTTTGATAGATTGAATAATTGTTACGAACATTGAAGATCTTTATTGCAGAAATTAAAAACAAATGCAGGAAAATCATTTAGTAAATAAAACAGTAAATAATGCTTGTTTTAGACTTGCTACCCCGAGGCTCGTTGGGCTTTGGTTGTCTTGATAGAAGAGTTCTTGATATATGCCCCCTTGATCACAGTCTGTATGGAAGGGCCTTCCTCCCCCTCTCCCTCGAGGTAACACAGCAATCCATATCATTATTCTGTAGAAACAAGCTCCTCATTGTTGCAAGTGCTTCTTCTTCATCTGAACCGTAGACAGTGTCAGCTTTCCTAAAATTCTGCTCAAGATAAGGTATCGGCTGTTCCAAAGGGTAATAGAGATTGCGCCAAGGTGGCGACCAGTCGTTGAATTCCTGCCAGGTGTACTCATACCCCAGACTGAAAGTGGTACCATGCTTCTTGAGCTTTATAGGCTTCGTGATCCCTTGGAGGTTTTTACCGAGCCCTTTGACTGGATCATATCCTCCCCATTTCAAGATGCTCTCGATCTTGTTATCCCACCATTTTTCCTTGTCGATGGCATTGACTCATTCAATATGGTGGTAAGTTCCTCCGCCTATCTTCCTTTTCCCGTCAATCATCAGAATAGTTTGACAGCCACAAATGGGGTTGCTACCGTCACCATGAATAATCACCTCTTGGTGGTTCTATTCGAATTTTACCGCCTGCTGTAGTGTTGATGCTATGGCCCCAGTAGCACGAATCCAGGGTTGTCCCAACAACAGGTTGTAGGATGCCGGAGCATCCATCACCTGGAAATTCACTTCGAACCAAGTCGGTCCCATCTGTAGACATAGACTGATCTCCCCCATGGTGGACCTCTAAGAACCGTCGAAAGCCTTCACATTGATCGCCCCATCCTTTATCTCATGTAGCCCTCTTCCAATTTCTTGAGTGTTATCAGCGGACAGATGTTGAGACTGGAACCTTCGTCGATCAAGATTCTTCTGATGAAATGATGCTCGCACTGCACGGTGATGTGCATCGCTTTGTTGTGCCCCAATCCTTCAGGTGGTAGCTCATCCTCATGAAAAGTGATTTTATGACTCTCCAGTACCTGGCCTACCATATTGGTCATTTCCTCACTAGTGATGTTGTTTGGCACATATGCTTCACTCAACACTTTCAACAAAGCATTCCTGTGTGTTTCGGAATTCTGCAGTAGAGAGAGGATGGATATTTGTGCTGGTGTCTTGTTCACTGGTCGATGACTGAATACTCCTTCGCATGTATCTTTCTCCAAAGGTCATCGGGACCTGTTTCGATAATGGGAGGTTGGTTGGCGGCTTTCTTGCTCGACTCGACCAGATGCTCAGGGGTGTAGACTCTACCAATTCTCGTCATACCATGTGCTGCGACAACCTCCTCAGACCTGGCCTCATTTTTCCTTCTCGCCTCGGCTGCGTAGTCCCAAGGAATAGCGTTTGAATAGAAGGGTGGCATAGTTGACATCGCCACTGGAATTGGTGCAGCCATCTTTATTTCAAACAGAATGTGTGTTCGGGGTGGCAAGTTTGCGACCTCAAACGAAGCTGGTGTATTTGCTGTAGATACAAACTCAACTTCAATTGGCACTGGTGACTTTGCCGGTGGCGCTGCTTCAAACTCGAATGGCATAGACATATTTACCTCAGAAGCCTCAGATGGCTGAATCTGGAGTATGATCGGTTTGAGAGTGACTGCGGATTTCTTTGGGTCATCGCCTTCTGCGATCAACCCGATTGAATCCTCGGGGTCCCAATCATCTTATATTTTAATCATATGGATGCCTCTACCCTCATGGTCTGGTAGAGGATTGTCGCGAACGTTTGGAGCGGGGTCTTTTGCCACAATAATTTGTTGTCAATGAGAGCCTGTATTTTGTCCTTTAGAGAGCGGCATTCCTCGATGGTGTTCCCTTTCATGCCAGAATGGTATGCACAGGATTTTTTTGGGTTAACCCATTGAGAGGGATTCTCAGGGGTGGCAGCAGGGATAAGTGTAACATAACCAATGGCTTTGAGTTTTTCATATAGCTGGTCAATGGGCTCGGCTATGGGGTATATTGTTTTGGAGGACGACGATCAAAATTGGGACGACGTCTAAGGAAGTTTTGGCGTGCAGGAGGGGATTGGTAATGAGATGGCTGGGAATTATAAGTGTGGTAGACAGGGACAGGTTGTGGATATTTGGGCGAAGCAGGTTAATATGTGGGTGGTGGAGCTTGGTAATTTGGTGAGGGATGATATGTGATTGGAGGTGTCGGATAGGTTTGGTACTTGAGTGGGGACTTGGTTCTTTGTGCAACCATTACGGCTCCCACATTTCTTTTTTAAGACACACCACCAGACTGTAGAGCCTTGTTAGTGGCTTGCAAGGCTTCAAAATTTGTGACCATACCGCTTTTAATACCTTCTTCAATCTGCTCTCCCAATTTGATGATGTCAGAAAACTTGCGGCCCTCAACCATCATTAACCGTTCATAATACTGCGGGTTCTGAGATCGGACAAAGAACTTGTTCATATGTTCTTATTCTAGAGCAGGTCTGGCTTTGGCGGCTTCGGACCTCCAGCGAGTAGCATACTCACGAAAGGTTTCTGTAGGCTTCTTCTTCAAATTCTGAATGTAAAACACATCTGGTGCGTTCTCTGTGTTGAACCTAAACCTGTCCATGAAATTAGATGCCATGCCTACCCAGTTTGACCATTTCTTAGGGTCTTGGCTGATGTACCAAGACAGTGCATCTCCCTTCAAACTCCTCATGAACAACTTCATGCGGATTCTTTCATCCTTTCCCGCGCCGACCAATTTGTCGCAATAGGTCCTCAGATGGACTCTCGTATCGCTTGTACCATCAAACATTTCGAACTTTAGAGGTTTGTACCCCTCGGGCAGTTCGACATCAGGTTGGATACAAAGGTCTTCATAGTTCAACCCTTCGATCCTTTTGGTCCCTTCAACACCCTGAACTCGGCTGGTCAGTTTCTTAAGCTCTTCGGCCAGGTTCCTGATAAGTAAATCCTTTTCGTCAGACTCAGATGCCTGTGGAATAGGCGGAGTGGAGTGGGTCATGGTTTCCACATAGATGGGATTGTTATAGGTGTGGAAATGGTCTTTGTGGGATTTTGAGGTTCTGGGGATGAGCAGTGGGGTGTTATCTGTGGTGTGGCAAGCATTGTATTGTGTGGGAGGTTTTGGTTCTTTGGGGGAGTGGTGTGATGGTTTTGCGGTCTTGGGATATTTTGTCGGGGTGTGGGGTTTTGAGCATTTGGAAGGTTGACGTCAGGGATGTTGAGGGAAAATGATAAGCTGGACAGATTCCGGACCTGATCTAGTTCTTCCTGAAACTTCAACAATTTTTGTTCAAGCGGCGACATGTTCTCATGCAGGACCTGAATACCTCGCCCATCAGTGGCCTCTACCCTTACAATCACATTCTCCTTTCTAATGCCGCCAGACTCTTCCATCTTACTTTTGCCTTTTTTGTCCTTAGGAGGACTAGGGGGAGGAGTAGGTGGAGGGCCCTTGGATCTGGTGCGATAGGTTGATGATGCCAGAATGTACGAACTAACCTTTGGGGAGGCGAGTAAGAAAAAATAGAAACAAAAGGTAACCAAGTCAGTGAAGATTATGAAAAGAGTATTGCAGTATTTAAACACATAATGCGAAAATGAAAGCGTGTCCTAAGTTGGGGACCTCTTTGTGCCCGAGGTAGGCCTAGTGACAAATTGATTTGGAGAACTTAAAATGCTAAATGCCTCATTTTATTGATAAGAAAAATAGACAAATACTAAAACGACAGACGAAAAATAAAAATCACTAATAGCCATTGGCCTTATTACATTGTTGGAAAAATAAAGACATCCCTATCTACTTGGTCCCAGAAGGACCTTACCCAGATTCGGCATTTCTGCTTTCTTCTAACAGCTTTAAAACAGCTCGCGGAGTCCTAGTAGCAGATAAGTTCTGGCTAAATATCCCCCTGCAGCTCCTTCATCCTTTTGACAATCTTCAACCCTTTTGATGAACTTTTCTTCTAAATCGATTATACCCCGTTCCAAATACCCCAGCCTTTTGTTGGCTCTAATAGCCATATCCTTCCATTCCTCGATCAATATTTTGTTGGACTCATGTATCTTGTGGTGATCATCCTCATTCTCCCGGATCCTTTTACGCAACTGGTTGAACTTGACTTGTGCTTCAGCCCTTTCATCCACAACCCTGTGACCTTGGACGTACCCTGGCTTGATCTGACCACCCAGATCTTCTTCTAACTAACCCGGATAGAAAGGGGTATAACCGGCGTGATACCTGTCCGGCTCGATGGTTTCTTTCTCGAGTATAACCTTGCAGTGCCATAGGTGCTGAGCTTGGCACCTGTGAGGACTGTCATTGTTTTGAAAGTCGGCTCGGAGATGGCTCATCTTCTCGCTCTAGGGATGACTTGTTTCCTTCCTTCCTGCCTCATAACTCATAGAGGGACGTAAGGGTAGGTCCCTCTGAGACCAATCAATACCAAAAATGATGCGTCTCGGGATCGAATGATGAACTAATCTGTTGGAAACCATTAAAACATCCACTGAAACTGTTCTTTAGTCAGGTTATCAAAGAGCTTGACCCATCCTTCGGCGTCCTCAGGTTGAGCGAACATGTCAGGGATATAGTTCATTCGCTTTGCGTGATGGAAAGCGATGTGGTCATCCCATATTCGATGGTGGATGTCCTGTCGATATTCCCCTTTTTGGAGATGTTCTACAAGCCAGATTTGGAGTAACAGATTGCAACCTTCTAAATGTTTTGCTCCTTGTTGACATTTTTCTAAAGCCCGGTACATATCTACAACGATCATGGGCACAATGCTGAAATATTGCCCATTTAACCCTTCCATTACGGTCTTAGCTACCATGGGTAACCTGGTATGGATTATTTCTTTCATCGGGAACACGATCAATCCCAAAAAGAAGATCAGTTCGTCTAACACTTGGCGATGTACGTGTCCCAGAGAGGTGATAGCAAACTCGTCATGGTTGGTACAGTATGATTTGTTGTAGCCATACCGTTTGTACAGGTAATTAAAAGGAATGTACGAATCCTCCAGACATACCACTCCACGTCCTTTTTCAGACCCATCATTTTGAGGAAACTTCTGCCTGCGTGGTTCTCAGGCATCAGCAACCCTGGTGTTTCCCATACTAGGTTAGCCAACCCTCCTATGTCTTCTATCAACGGTGCCATTTCAATGTTCCCAAAGCGGAACACAGACCTTTTGCAATCCCAGAATAGGGTAGCAGCCTCTACTATCATTTTGTTTGGCTGGATTTCCAGAACTGATGGTAGATTACCCAAATATTTCCTGATGATAGCTTTGTCTCTAGAGTGTAAATCCTCCCACCAACTCAGCAATTTTGGGTGAATGTTGGAGACCATGCCGAATCTTGGAACTTCGTGCCTCATTTTCTTTTCCTGCAAAACAAAGAGGTTAGGCCCTTACCCCCCACCGGACTCGACTATTTAATGACAATAATTAGCAAGAAACATTTAGTTCTCCAAATAAATGCATAGAACATGAGGGCGTCCGTTTGGGTTTAGGGAAACCCGGTGAACTTTTGGATAAGGCTATCTTAAAAGCGATCGTGCGGACAACACATTAGCTTTGACTAGGTTTGACCATGATGCATGCAATAGTTTGACAGAGTAAGGTTTCTATGTGGTTTTAGACTGGCACCTTTGAGCGGACAAATCAAAGGGGAAAGGCACGGAACCGTCGACTGCACCGCTAATCGACTGGTTTTACCGCTAATAAGCCTTTCCGAATTTAGGGGGTGATAATATAGGAAGGGCGCAACCACTCATCGAGCATTGCTATAGTATTTTGTTTGGCATGAGTGGAGTATGAATGTTGAGCATGATTTATGCAATAAGTATTAAAACAAGTTGTGACGTATTTGAACGTTAAGGAAAGCGGTAAAAATAGTAATAATGATTTAAAGCAGTTACAAAAAGGAAACAAAGAGACATATCAGTTACGTTTTGAAAAAATAAATACTCGAAGTAAACAATTAACTGCATGTAAAGGGAATAGGAAATGGTTCAAGTATTTAAAAAATAAAGGCATAAATTCACGAAATAATTTGAAATGGTAAACGCCTGGATATCCCCAGCAGAGTCGCCATGCTGTCGCGCCCCCTTTCTTTCCTCGCGGAGATCGGGTTCTTGACATTTCGGAAAAACTCCTTTGGAAGGAAGAAGTTAAATGAAGAGTCGCCACCTAATGATTTTTATGGTGTGTTAGGGCACCTTGAGTAGTTAACTCATGAACTAGTTTGCATTACTAGAGATTGGGTAAGGGCTTGAAGTTATCCCAAGGGGAAGGTGTTAGGCACCCCTTAGGATCCACAACTGTGGGTCCCGACCAAATGGTTTCGTGAATTCAGACAATAAGCAAATAACAAGCAAAGCTCACATAAGAGGGGATTTCAAACAAGTATTGGAGTTCTATTGAGAGTTGAAAAGAAATTAGAAGTAAATATTTGAGAAAATATCCTAGGTTTAAAGTAATACGAATCACATCAATGCAATACCCCGTAATCACTCCTTAAAGAGTGGCTACACGTGGTATTAGCGCACCGGTCATCATATCCATATTCTACCCTTCCCACCCCGTGAAGGTAATTAAAGCATATGTTGGTCACGGATTCTATTGCATGCTATTACCTGTCCCATCTTATCAGTCCTGGAGGAAGTTAGGACTACTATCCTAAAGGGTAGGTACTAGGCAGAACTCCTAGGTTTAAAGGACAAATTCTAAAAGACAAATAAAACATTTAGGACTGCAAGTATAGGGGACACGCAGGAGCAGATATGAGGTTCATGAATTCCTCCACAAATTAATACACATAACTAGAACGACTCAAACACAAAGAGGTCTTTGCATTTCAGAACCTAAGGCAAGGATGTCTAAGTGAAAATACAGTAATGGGGCAGTCTAATTACTGAGTTTCAGAAGAAATCTTTTTACCAGTTCTAGACTATGAATTCTGATATGTAATTAGCCAAACAATAAAAAAAGACAGTTTCCCTATTTTAATAAACTTAATGCCTAAGGCTTGCCTAGGGGGGTTTAACAAACTCCAGTTATCCTGTTTAAACTTAATCGTGGTAAAGGAGTGAGTATTTAAACTAATATGAATGCAGTGTCCTACAAAACAGGATATCTAAATGCATACAGGATGATGCAAACTTACGCATGCTTTTCTATGCACAAACGTTTCCAGAAATCAGAATCTATTATTATTTTAGGGCGGAATTTACTTATTAACACATCTTTTCAACTCGAAACAGGAAATACAGAAGCGTAGTTAAGTTGTTGAACCTAGCACATGATTTCTAATGCAAATAGCAGTATGTCCTTAACACATGAGTTTGTCATAGGTAATATGAGCATGCTAAGAATGAATTCCTAGGGTAACATGATCTCTAATGCAAATATTGACGATTAATGTTTTTAACCTAAAACAGGATTTCTAGACATGGTGATCGTGAAGATGCAGAAACAGTAACATTATAACAACCATTTTTATAGTTATTTAACTACGAACAAGATTTCTAAGTGACGCATGAGTATGGCAAAGATGCTGAGATAAACGGGCCTAAAACATGTTCTCTAATGCATGCATGGCAAGTATTCCTAAACATGGTAGCTATTTCACATATATACAAAATAAATCCTATACCATGGTTTCTACCCCAATATTATACTAAGCATGCACAACCCCGCCCCTTTCATAATCCAGCCCATAACCATCTTTACAATTAATTATTACAGACCAGCCTTGCACGAATTACACAAAAATAAAAATAAGAAGTTACTATAGATAGCCCAACAGTAGGCCCAAGTATCCAGATCCAATCATGCCATATGCCATGGCCCTCTGTAACCCAGGTGTGTTAGAGTTCCTAAGGATCTTAGAGGACCCCAGGCAGTGCTCACACCCAAGTACCCTAGCCAGGAATGAGTAAGTGCAGTGTGGAATTCCAGCCTTGTGTGTAAGAGTTCAATGGGCACTCAAATGGTCCCCAAGGCAGTGCTCACACGAAGGGGGCTGAACTTAGAACTAAGAGTAGTGAGATGTGCCTATAGTTTAGAAAAGAGTTGAGTTTGAAAAGTAGCTTTTTAAAACTGTTTTGAAAATAGCTTCAGAGAACAACATGAGGGTTTGTTTTATGAAAACTGGTTGAAGAAAGAAAACCGGACAATCAGCAACCCAGTACATACATGGTTTAGGAAGCAAACACAAACAGGGATAGCGGAATTGGGGGACAAATAAGTCAAATAGTAGAAGCATACCTGCATACAAATAGTCCTTAGGCTAGTGCTATATGGTTTAAACAATCACAACCTAGTTATCACAGAATGTTCATGCCAGGAATCTAGCACCATTATATTGGAGGGGTGTCAAATATAGTCACATAATAGGTCTAAGATTAGGATTTACATAATAACTAAGTATTAGGGGTACATGCTCATAGTGTTGGGATCCAAGCAGATTCATGATGGAAACATATAAGGGAAAGCAATAAACATGTTAGATTAAAGGGAAAGGGGAATCACATAGACAAGTAGACGTGAGAAACATGTTGAGTTGGATGCTATAAACTTAAACTAGAAACATACCTATTAGGAGTAAGAATAGAACAACAAGGTGCAGAGAAGTAGAGCAATAGGACAGTGGTATGCAGAGCAATAGAGCAACAATAAGTTATTCAGTCTTGGCTTTCAGCCGACTGAGTAGCCAGAAGAATAAGAGAGGATATGCAGCAAAAGCAAGTGAGAGTTCAGAGCAATATGGGTACTGTTTATGTGTTTTCTCGTGTATCTATTGGTTGTTTTTATGTTATGCTAAAGAGAGTAAGGTGTTTATAATTCTGAAAACGAGTAAAGAGAATAAGGTAAGGAATAATTAGTCTAACATAATTATGAAAATAATAACCAATCAGTATCAATTAAAGGCCTGGACTCCCTTTAATTAGGGAGTCAAGTTTAAACGGGCCAATCAGAGTTACATCAGGGAAAGGAATCAACTAGAGTGATCTTACCATAACGGGGGTAGTAAAAGCATGGAGTATGTAATAAAGACCAGGTTCATAACACATAATTAAGGAAAGTAAAACTGATAGCATATTCACAAAGCAAAGTACGAGTTTAATTCTGAAAATTAGTCGAGGGAATCTCGACTGTAATTGAAATCACAGGGAATCAAATATAATCAAGGAAAGTATCGCACAATCAAGGGAAACTGTTTGAGAAAATCAGTACAGATTACACAAAATCATAGATTCGAAGAAAACATCACAGAGTCAGTAGAGGGTACCAGGAACCCTAACCATGAATTAGAGTAAGAAAGATAGAGCACATAGAGAGCTTAGAAGAAGTATACAGATTGGCTAAACATAGCAAACAAGACAGACTATAAAACCTAAAAATTGGGATTTTCCGTAAAAAGCTTTGAATCAAAACATATTAACAAAGAAAAACATAGAATAACATCAAAGCAGAAGTAAATGAAAATCAATTTTTGAAAGGGGTTTGTGAAACCCTAGTTTTAAAATTGAAAGATCGTTTAAAGATGAAAGTTTTCAAGGAAAAACATAGAAAAGCTTCGTAATACTATAGATCTAAAGTAGATCTAGAATAAATCGAAAGACATAGGGTTCGGGTTTCATGGAACCCAGAGAAGTAAGAAGAACCTCAAAGACAGAACCGGCCTAAGCCGGAACAGGTTGTAGTCCTTACTCAAACGCCCGGGGAGGCCAGAAAGTGGCATGGGACCATGGGAGATGAGTTGGACCGCTCCAGGTTCGCCTGAGAGCTCCAGAGTATCACTGGACCGGTGCAAAGTGGACAAATAGCCATGAGATGATGAGGAGCCATGGTTTCTGGTGAGAGAACCAGTCGGAGAAGATGACCGGACTCCATCGGAGGAGAGAAGCCCAAAGCAGACTTCTAGAGAGAACTAGAGAGCAACAGAGAGAGATAGAGAGAGAATGAGTGTTGAGAGAATGAGGGGTCGGAGGGGGTAGTGATTAGGTTTAATTATGGTAACACTGATCTGGACCGTTGATCTCATTTGATCAACGGTTCAGATCAAGTGTGGGGTTGGGCCGGGTTATTTGTGGGTTTGGGTTGGGTTAAAGGTTGGCAAAAATTTAAATAAAAATGGGCTAAATGTTAAATACCCAATTAAATAAGGTAGTTAATTAATAAAATAGCTAATAATTGTGTAAAAATAAATTGAGACCAAATAAATGAAATTAAGGCGATTGACTAAGATATAAAAATTATAAATGGTCATTCAGTGATTTTAAAATGGTATAAATGTATATTTGTGCTATAATCGCAAAAACTGTTGAAAAACTAAATAATGCCAATATTGGCTAATTTGTGAAATAATAAAAAATCCTAAGGGAATTAAATAGGATATAAATAACATTTTGGGCAAGAAAATAATTTGAAATTATATCATTTATGTATAATTATGGAATATAAAGTATTAAATAAACGGTAAAATAATTTGATAAAAATATGAAAAACTGTGAGAAAATACCAGTTACTGTAAAGAGTGATTTTGAACGTATATATACAAGTTTGAAAATAATTTGAGGAAAAAATTGGGTATCAACAAAAGTGATGAAGTAGTGTAAGTCGCGCCACGACGTTAAATCAGGCGCTTATTGGGAGGCAACCCATCTATATTGTTTTCTTTTATTTTTATTTTTTCTTATTATTGTTGTAGTATTTGATTTTATTTTGTAGTATTATAAGAATAGGAAGCAAAGCCATTGGAAGAGTGAAAAAGGGAGTTATATAGTGAGAACTAAGTGTGAGGTGCCACACAAAAGATCATGCCTGGGGGAAGTCTGAGTACTCGTGAGCCGCTATTGCTTCGGCCTTTGGCCTTTCAGGGAGTTTCTTGTCCACCCTTCTTATTGTGTTTCTTTATTTGTGCATTGGGGACACTGCACTCTTTTAAATGTAGGGTGGGAGAATTCTCTAAATAATTAGTAGCAGGATGTAGAAAAATGTTAACTTCTTATTTTTGTTTTAGTAGTTGTGTAGCAGTTAAGTAGCTATATATAAAATAAAAAATATCCAAAAAAAAGTAGAAAAAATTGACTTCTTACGATGATGGATCTCATTCGACAGGTTTCTTGAGGGATTTAAGTCTAAAGAAAAAGGACAAAAATGTTCTTTTTTGTAGGTAGTGTAGTAATTTCCTCTTGGTTTTTTTTTGTGCCGCGATTCTTTTCCAAGGGTTTTGTTTGAACCGGGTGTAGGTAGTTTTATTTTTCTTTAGGAGAGGAGCCATTGTGATGTGAATTGAATTGAAGCAATATCTCTTGACTTTGTTATGCCTTGAGAATAGTGAGTACTTTGGTTGTGACGCTTAGGTCAGTTTTTGACTCTTGTATAAGTACCTTAAATTGTATAATCTTAAATTTGCTTAACTTCTTTGAGTAGAGTGCCTTGATAAGTCCAATCCTGAGTGAGTTATGTTCTATGTGTGCATGAGGTTTGTATATTATTTTGTGCATTGCATTTGATGTGTAGAACTTGTCCCGTGTGCTTGCAAAGCGAAATAGTAGTTTTGTTCAGTCTTGGAAGTGATATAGGCGTTTCTTTGTTGAGCCAAATATATATAATATACTCTCATAATTGTTATGTATCGTATTTAACCCCGTTGAGTCTGTAATTCTGTTTCTTTGGCAACCACATTACAAGCCTTACTCATTTGTTTGAATTAACCATTTATTTGAACCTTTTCACCTTTTATGAGCACTATTGTTATGAACTTTGTAAAAGTTAAATTATGGGGTGGTTGATTTGGCTTTTGAGTGGGACTAATGAAATAAGGAGAAATGTACACTGTTTTGAAAAAAAGTAAGAGCCACTTGAATTGAAAAAGAAGAAAAGAAAAAAAATAGTTGTATTGATGTGAAAAGTATTCCGTGATAATGGTGACTCTTGAGATAATTGTGCTTAAAGAAATACGGAATTAATTTACATTGAAGTGAAGGTGGAGTTATTGTTTGACATAGGTATGTGGTTTGAATGTTAAACTATATGTATTAAAGTGTTTAGGGAGCTATAGCCACTCTTATATCCAAATGTATCCTACCTGACCCGCAGCCTATATTACAACTAATGAAAGTCCTACTTAATCCTTTATTGGATGAGCTCAATTAGTAGAGTAGTACACTACGGGCAAAACTATGGTGCATCTTTTGTAGCATATGAATGTTATTTCTGAGAGTGAGTGAATTCTTTCAATCTTGAGTTCCTAATTGTTCTTAAATTTTATTGTGTGTTGGAATACTCTCTTTTGTTGCGTGAGGGCACTTGATTAGGAAAGGTAATGTCATTGACCTCTATGTTATAGTAAGTGAGTGCATTGTGTTATAATGCATGGTACTTGTGAGTCAAATCTTGAGGTGAAGATGTTACACCCTTGTGCTTAGTCTATTTTAAAAATTCTTTGTATAATAAGTTAAAGGAATTGCTTAATAGGTTGTGTCTATAAGTGTAGTTTGATTGCTCGAGGACGAGCAATGTTTAAGTGTGGGTTATTGATGTGGGGCTATAATTCTATAGTTTCGTACATTATTTGCCTTGCATTTTACATGCTTTAATGATAAACTACACTTATTTACGCGTAATGGAGTCTATTTTATGTGTAGGTGAATTGGAGATGAAAGTAGAGAAAAAAGGATACTTAAACATTGAAAGTGTGCTCGAGAAAAGTAAAAATGAGATACCTGGCGAGGCTACGCAAAAGCCAGGTTGAAGCTGGCGTTAGCCTGGAGACGCCAGGCCTGGGGCCAGGCCCATTCCGATTTTTGAAGCTTTATTTCGTCTCCTAGTTTGACTAGGACTTGACCTACACGTTTAGGTCTTTTCCTACACATATAAATAGACCCAAAAACTCCACTTTGAAAGGAGTTTTGCGACCGAAGTCAAGAACGTCACGCTTGGAGGAGGCTTCTAACTAGTTTTTCTTCTCTTATTTTCCTTTAATCTCATAGTTTATTAGTTTTAGAGTTGTTGGGTGCTACATGAACGTTGTAGTTTGAAGTTTAAAGTTTTCTTACTAATTTATCATATTGGTTTATTTATTCAATCTTGCGCTTAATTATTTGATTGCTTGATCATCAATTGAATACTATCTACGAATCTATGATTGAACTCGGGAGAGGGAATTCTAGATTGCATATAATATTGAGTAGGGAAAGATCTTAACTCGGGG
>ML437719.1:75430-134536 GCA_005239525.1 Nicotiana knightiana
GGGATTTGCAGTTAGGATAGGAACATACCTAATCGCCTTTCTTGGTTACTATACAGAAATTATTAATGCGTTGTTGTTAAATATTCATACTTTAGGAATCGCTTGAATATATTAATTGTTTGGGTTTAATTTAGTTGATAGTTAATCACAAGTCCCTATGGGTACGATATCTGGACTTACAATCCTATATTACTTGTCGACCATGTATACTTGCTTGTGCATTTGGGAGTAACAAGTTTTTGGCGCCGTTGTCAGGACCCAAATCCTAACCCAGGTCGCGATGGCGCCCAACGCCGTTGTCAGGAAAGCCAACCTTTATCCACTGGTGAGTTTCATTCATTTTTCCAAGATATTTCCCAATATTTAATTAGAGTAAATTTATGACATTCTGTAATAACACATATCTTAGGAAATTTTAAGCTGAACAACCAAAAAGGATCATAATTTAATAAATACATACCAAAATAATGGTCTACTAATGTGTGCGCCAAGAACTAGTGTCACAAGTCTACAGGTATCTAGTAGAGAAAACCGAAAGGAATGAAAGTCTGTCCTACTGTCTGAGAAAAATATAGACAGAATTAACAAAAGAAAAACTCCAAAGCGCTACTGGAAGTCTCCAGCAACTCACCGTGCAACCTCGACCAGGTATAAATCAGGAACGAGCTCTGGACTGGTACCCAGATGCACTTGCCTCATATCCTGTACAATTAAGTACAGAGTGTAGCATGAGTACATAAACAATATGTACCCAGTAAGTATCCAGCCTAATCTCGAAGAAGTAGTGACGAGAGGTCGACGTGACACTTACTAAGGTCAGAATAATATGTTTTAAAAGTAAGGCTAAGCAGGGATGGCAATCATGAATAATAATGAAGACAAGAACATCAAGTATCCTTTACAAATACCTTCATGTGCCATGTTCTCTAGCATAAAATTTACCTAGTTTTCATTTCTTCATGGTATTTAGCAGATACATAATCACAGAATAACCAACATCTAACGAACACATAACATGCCGCGAACATACGGCTAACACAACGCGGAAATAAATGTGCACTGCCAAAGGGTCGAACGACTCGAACCATAGATGCATCTATTACACCGCTCACGAATCGAACATACGACGAGGTTGACATAATAGTAGGTCTACCCCGCTCGCGAATTATACATGCGATGCGGGTTCCCGTATATATACACATAATTAACAGAAAATCAAGAAATTAAGTAGAGAATATACTTACAGTGAAAGTTTCAATAATATAAATTTCAGAATGTAACCTCCTAGATGCTCACTTAACAATTCAAGGATATTAGGCAACCTAAATTAACATTTAAGATTATAGTTATGGCACATAAACCATGCTTGTGAATCCTAAACCCTCAACATAACATAATAGTAGCTACGCACGGACTCTCGTCACTTCGTGCGTGCGTAGCCCCCACAAATAATGACATGTAATTACTTATATTCACCTACGGGGACAATTCCCTCTTACAAGGTTAGAAAGGAGACTTATCTCGTGTCAAGCCTACTTTCCGAGTCAAGAACGCGCCCGAAACTCCAAATTCGTCGTCCAAGAACTCGAAGCTAGCCAAACATCAAATTAATAAGTCAATCTATGCTCAAAAGTCCCTAATTCTCCTACTTAAATGGTTATTTCAACCCAAATTGGAAAATCCTAAAATAACCTCCGGGCCCACATGCTCGGATTCCGGAAATTTTCGGAGGAAATACTTACCCATAGCCTAAGGATCAATATTATATACTTTTTGTAAGATTTCATAATCAATTTCTTGATAAATTCTCATTTTTATCAAAACCCTAGGTTTTACTCTAATCCCATGATTTCTATTAATTTAATGTGTTAATCTACCCAAGAATTCAATTATTAAACTCACTTCATGGTAGGAATTACTTAACTTAAAATTTCTAGGTTGAATCCCTCCTTCACCAGCTCTCCAAATCGTCCAAAATGATGAAATGGTTCAAAAATGGATAAGTCTCGCATTTAAGACGACCTCATTGCCTACAGGTTTTTCGCACCTGCGGCTCGAGGACCGCATCTGTGGTCTCGCATCTGCGAGGAAAATCTCGTATCTGCGGAAAAGAAGGAGGGGGGTCAGTGGTCACATCTGCGGAGCGGAGACCGCACATGTGGCTTCGCTTCTGCGAAAAATGATCCGCACTTGCGGAACTGGGAAACATCCCCTGGAGTCGCACCTACGAGGCTGGGACCACAGAAGCGGTCTCGTACCTGCGGCTATACCTCCGTAGGTGCGGCCGCACCAGATCTGGTGCACCAGCAGTCTTTCAAGGCTAGTTTTTGCCTCGCGCGATGCCCGAATGGAACTCCTTCCAAATATAACAACAAGTCCTAAATCATAATACGGACTCACTCGAGCCTTCAGAACGTCCGAAAAACTGTTAAATCTAAAAATCATACCTCAAAACCTATTGGATCAAACTTAAGAACTTTGAGTTCTTGAATTCACTTTCAACACACCGAAACGTATCTATACTACTCGAAATGACACCAAATTTTGCGAGCAAGTCATAAATGACATAATGGAACTATTCCCAGTCTCAGAATTCCGTTTGTACCTAGATAACAAAAAAACACGTTCCAAACCTCAATTTGAACTTAAGGAAATTCTTATTTAACTATTTGGCGCTGAAACGCTCCCGGGTCATCCAAAACCCGTTCCGAACACATGCCCAAGTCTGAAATCACCATACCAACCTATTGGAACTTTCGAATCTCGATTCCGAGGTCGTTTACCAAAAATGTTGACCGAAGTCAAACATGGCCTTTAACGTCAACTTTAAGGAACTAAGTGTTCCTATACCACTCCAAACTCCTCCAAACCTCAAACCACCCGTCCCCGCAAGTCATAAATCAGTAAAAGCAACTAAGGGAAGTCTCATTTAGGGGCACGGGTCCTAGAACACAAAATGACCGGTCGGGTCATTACATTCTCCACCTCTTAAATAAATGTTATTCCTTGAACGGGTCTAGAATCATACCTGGAGTGCTGAATAAGTGTGGATATCTGCTCTGCATGTCCTACTCGGACTCCCAAGTCGCCTCCTCGACTGGTTGGCCCCTCCATTGGACCTTCACGGTGGAAACCCTCTTGGACCTCAACTGGCGATCTTGCCTGTCAATGATAGATATTGGCTCCTCCTCGAAACCCAACCGCTCATCTAGCTGAATGGTGCTGAAATCAACCACGTGAGTGATGTCAGCGTGGTATCTCTGGAGCATGGACACATGAAAGACCAGATGAACCCCTGATAAACTGGGAGGTAAAGCAAGCTCATAAGCAACCTCCCCAACTTGTCTCAATACCTCAAATGGATATAAACCTTGGGCTCAGCTTGCCCTTCTTCCCAAACCTCATAATACCCTTCATCGGCGAGACCTTCAACAGAACCTTCTCGCCTTCCATAAATGATACATCACGCGCCTTCTGATCCGCGTAACTCTTCTGTCTGGACTGTGCTGTGCAAAGTCTCTCCTGAATCAACTTCACCTTCTCCAAAGCATCCTTCACCAGATCGGTGCCATATAACTTAGCCTCGCCAGGCTCAAACCACCCGATGGGAGAACGACATCGTCGACCATACAAAGCCTCAAATGGAGCCATGTCAATGCTTGACTGATAACTGTTATTATAAGCAAACTCGGCCAAGGGCAAGAACTGGTACCACTGCCCTCCAAAGTAAATCACACATGCTCTGAGCATGTGCTCCAATATCTAAACTGTACGCTCCGAGTGCCCGTCGGTCTGAGGGTGGAATGCTGTGCTGAGCTCTACCCGGGTGCCTAACTCACTCTGTATTGCTCTCCAGAAGTGCGAGGTGAACTGAGGACCTCGATCTGACATAATGGACACATGCACTCTCTGCAACCGAACTATCTCCCGAATGTAGTACTGGGCCAACCTCTCTGAAGTATAAGTAGTAGCTACTGGAATGAAATGTGCCGACTTGGTTAACTTGTCCACAATAACCCAAACCGCATCGACCTTCCGCAACGTCCAAGGAAATCCAACTACGAAGTCCATAGTGATGCGCTCCCATTTCCACTCCGGTATAGGCATCTGCTGAAGTAGGTCTCCTGGCCTCTGATGCTCATACTTAACCTGCTGGCAATTTAAACACCTAGCCATATACTCCACTATGTCTTTCTTCATCCGCCTCCACCAGAAATGTTGCCTCAAGTCACGATACATCTTCGTAGCACCAGGATGAATAGAATACCGTGAACTATGAGCCTCCTCTAGAATCCTCTCCCTCAGGCCATCAACATTGGGGAGACACATAAGCCACCCTGGAGTCTCAGAACACCATCCTCGCCAATAAAAACCTCCTTGGAACCACCCTGTACCACTGTCTCCCAAAGAGCCACCAAGTGCAGATCATCATACTGTCGAGTCTTGGTCTCCCCCAATAATGAAGACTAAGCCACCACACGTGCAAGAAATCGGTTGGGCTCTAAAAGGTTCAACCTCACCAGGCGATTAGCCAAGGACTGAATGTCCAAAGCTAGAGGTCTCTCCTCTGCTGAAATAAAAGCCAAACTACCCATACTCTCCGCCTTCCTGCTTAAGGCATCTGCAACCACATTCGCCTTGCCCGGATGATAAAGAATGGTGATATCATAATCCTTTAGCAACTCAAGCCACCTACGCTGCCTCAGATTAAGATCCCTCTTCTTAAACAAGTGCTACAAGCTGCGGTGGTCCGTATAAACCTCATAAGGCACCCCATACAAGTAGTGTCTCTATATCTTAAGAGCATGAACAATCGCCGCCAACTCCAAGTCGTGCACAGGGTAATTTTTCTCATGAACCTTCAGCTGACATGAAGCATATGCAATAACTCGCCCCTCCTGCATCAACACATATCCCAAACCAACGCGAGAAGCATCGCAATAAACTGTATACATCCCTGAACCAGAAGGCAACACTAGAACTGGTGCTGAGGTCATAGGCTGATGACTCTACTGCACGGCCTTGCCCCGAAGTCTGGGACAAGTCCTCTCAATATAGCTTGGATCCTCGCAGTCATAACAACCTCTCGGCGCCATAGCCTGCTGCCTTGAAGGACGATATGAATTCTCTGGCATAGCATTGAAATAAGGACTGGAAGACCCCTGAAGACCAGAATACCCACCGGAGGAACCCTGAATGGCTGGTGGGCGATAATAACTTTCTGGAATAGCGCTGAAATAAGGCCTCGTGGGAGCACCTCGAGGATGTGGTGGGGGTGCTGAATATGGGGGCCTACTAGGCTAGCCCCTGCCAAACTGACCTCTGCCCCTAGCTGGAGCACCTATGAAATCCCCAGAAAATATAGCTCTCTTATCCTACTGCCCCTGCTATCTGCCCCTCGATCGATAACCCTCAATCATGCGAGCAATCTCTACCACACGCTGATAAAGAGTCCCCATCTCCACCTCGGGCCATGTTGGCCCTAATACCTGAGTGTAACCTGACTAGAAATCTCCTCACTCTATCTGCATCAGTAGGAAGTATCATGAGTGCATGACGAGAAAGCTCAGAAAATCTAGCCTCGTAGTTGGTCACTGACACCTGACCCTGCTCCAGCTGCTCAAACTTATACCGCGGCTCTTCCCTCTCAGAGGGTGGAATATATCTGTCCAGGAATAACTAAGTGAACTGCTCCAAAGTGAGGGGAGGAGAATCTGCCGGTCTGCCAAGAATGTAGGACTGCCACCATCTGCGGTCTCTGCCCTCTAGCTGAAAAGTAGTGAAGTCAACTCCATGGGACTCCAGTATCATCATGTTGTGCGGTCTGTCCCTGCACCTATCAATAAAGTCCTGAGCATCCTCATGACTCTCACCTCCGAAGACAGGAGGGTGCAGCCTGGTCCATATGTCTAATAACTTCTGTGGATCGCCGTCCGCAGCTAGTCTGGGCTCAGGTGCTGCTGCTGCTACTGGCTGAACCCCGCCCACGGGCAGTGTACCCGGGGTCTGATAGACTACTGTTGCGTGTCCTTTTGCCTGGAGAGTAGGGGTCTGTGTCCCCCCTCCCGCCTGAGATGTGGCCGGATCCGCTGGAAATAAACCAGCTTGAGTCATGGTGTCCATGAACCGCATCATACGGCCCATGACCTCCTGGAATTCTGGCACCGTCATAAAGTCCAACGGGGCAGGATCTGCTGGGGGCACCTCGCCCTGCTCCTCAGTAATGGGATCCTCTGCTGTATCCGTTGGTGGCGCAACTGGGACAGCTCTAGGACACCCTCGTCCCCTACCTCGGGCGGGTGCCCTCCCCCGACCTCTGCCACGGCTTTGGATTACGGGGGTAGCGGCCCCTCCCGGGTCCGGAACGTCGACTGCGCGCGTCCTCACCATCTGTGATAGAATAGAAGAGTGAGATTTAGTATACCATCAACTGCACGATAGAAGATGAATAAATAGAGGTTTCCTAACACCTTATATCCTCTCGAAAATAAATAGAAACGTCTTTGTACGGATCCGCAAGACTCTATTGGGTTTGCCCGTAACTTGTGAGACCTACATGAACCTAGAGCTCTGATACAATGTTGTCACGACCCAAATCCTAACCCAGGTCGTGATGGCGCCCAACGCCGTTGTCAAGCAAGCCAACCTTTATCCACTGGTGAGTTTCATTCATTTTTCCAAGACATTTCCCATCATTTAATTAGAGTAAATTTATGACATTCGGCAATAGCATATATCTTAGGAAATTTTAAGCTGAACAACCAAAAAGGATCATAATTTAATAAATACATACCAAAAGAATGGTCTACTAATGTTTGCGCCAGGAACTAGTGTCACAAGTCTACAGGCATCTAGTAGAGTAATACCGAAAGGAATAAAAGTCGGTCCTACTGTCTGAGAAAAATATGGACAGAATTAACAAAAGAAAAGCTCCAAAGCGCTGCTGGAAGTCGCCAAGAGAAACAGCTCACCTTGAAGCCTCGACCAGGTATAAATCAGGAACGAGCTCCGGACTGGTACCCAGAAGCAGCTGCCTGAGATCCTGTACAATTAAGTACAGAGCATAGCATTAGTACATAAATAATATGTACCCAGTAAGTATCCTGCCTAATCTCGAAGAAGTAGTGACAAGAGGTCGACGTGACACTTACTAGGGTTAGAAAAATATTTTTTAAAAGTAACGCTAAGCAGGGATGGCAATCATGAATAATAATGAAGACAGGAATATCAAATATCCTTTACAAATACCTTTATGTGCCAAGTTCTCTAGCATACAATTTACCTAGTTTTCATTTCTTCATGGTATTTAGCAAATACATAATCACAGAACACCCAACATCTAACAAACACATAACATGCCGACCTCGCTCGCGAATCATACACGCGACGCGGGTTCCCGTATATATACACATAATTAACAAGAAATCAAGAAATTCAGTAGAGAATATACTTACAGAGAAGGTTTCGATAATATAAATTTTAGAATGTAACCTCCTAGATGCTCACTTAACAATTCAAGGATATTATGCAATCTAAATTAACATTTAAGATCATAGTTACGGCACATAAAGCATGCTTGTGAATCCTAAACCCCAGACATAACATAATAGTAGCTACACACGGACTCTCGTCACTTTGTGCGTTCGTAGCCCCCACAATAATGACATGCAATTACTTATATTCATCTATGGGGACAATTCCCTCTTACAAGGTTAGAAAGGAGACTTACCTCGTGTCAAGCCTACTTTTCGAGTCAAGAACGCGCGCGAAACTCCAAATTCGTCGTCCAAGAACTCGAAGCTAGACAAACATCACATTAACAAGTCAATCTATGCTCAAAAGTCCCTAATTCTCCTACTTAAATGGTCATTTCAACCCAAATTGGAAAATCCTAAAATACACCCCCAGGCCCACATGCTCGGATTCCGGAAATTTTCGGAGGAAATACTTACCCATAGCCTAAGGATAAATATTATATAGTTTTTGTAAGATTACATAATCAATTTCTTGGTAAATTCTCATTTTTATCAAAACCCTAAGTTTTACTCTAATCCCATGATTTCTATTAATTTAATGTGTTAATCTACCCAAGAATTCAAGTATACTCACTTAATGGTAGGAATTACTTACTTTAAAATTTCTAGGTCGAATCCCTCCTTCACCAGCTCTCCAAATCGTCAAAAATGATGAAAAGTGGTTCAAAAATGGCTAAGTCTCGCATTTAAGACGACCTCACTGCCTACAGGTTTTTCGCACCTGCGGTCTCGCATCTGCGGTGAAGAAGGAGGGGGGTCAGTGGTCGCATCTGTGGAGCAGAGACCGCACCTGCGGCTTCGCTTCTGCCGAAAATGATCCGCACCTGTTGAACTGGGCAACATCCCCTGGAGTCGCACCTGCGAGGCTGGGACCGCAGAAGCGGTCTCGCACCTGCGGCTATACCTTCGCAGGTGCGGTCGCACCAGATCTGGTGCACCAGCAGTCTTTTAAGGCTGGTTTATTCCTCGCGCGATGCCCGAATGGAATCGGGGTCCACCCGAGACCCCGTAAAAATATACCAACAAGTCCTAAATCATAATATAGACTTACTCGAGCCTTCAGAACATCCAAAACAGCGCTAAATCTAAAAATCATACCCCAAAACATATTGGATAAAACATAAGAACTTTGAGTTCTTGAATTCACTTTTAACACGCCGAAACGTACCTATACTACTCGGAATGACACCAAATTTTGCGAGCAAGTCATAAATGACATAACGGAATTATTCCCGGTCTCGGAATTTTGTTTGGACCTCGATAACACAAAAATACGTTACAAACCTCAATTTGAACTTGAGGAAATTCTTATTTCACTATCTGGCGCCGAAACGCTCCCGGGTCATCCAAAACCCGTTCTGAACACACGCCCAAGTCCGAAATCAACATACGAACCTACCGGAACCTTCGAATCTCATCCGAGGTCGTTTACAAAAAATATTGACCGAAGTCAAACTTGGCCTTTAAGGCCAATCTTAAGGACCTAAATGTTCCTATACCACTCCAAACTCCTCCAAACCTCAAATCACCTGTCACCGCAAATCATAAATCAGTAAAAGCAACTACGGGAAGTCTCATTTAGAGGCGTGGGGTCCTAGAACATAAAACGACCATTCGTGTCGTTACAGCCGTTGCCGGGGACTGTGATTAGTAGCTATCTTGAAATGCGATATATAATCGCAATATCGAAATGCTTTATATATCGTATTTCGCCGGTGCGATGTATAAGACGCAGGGTTAATGTTAATTCGGAAATGATACGTTTCCATGTTTCCTATGTATTTCCTCTTCCATTCCTGCTTTGCACTTCTTTATCAGTTAATGAATTTTCTTTCAAAAATGTCACTCTTCACTTACAATTCTTCAATAGAGAATGACTGCTTAATTCTGTTTAGGAATAGCATTTTCTCATGCCCTTTATATCGATGGAAAATTCAACGCGATGTCTGGGTTGAATACACGTCACAAGTTCGAATCTTGTTAGGGATAAAATTTTGTTATTTAAGTAGAAAAAAGTAAATGGACAACTTTTTATCTTAGGGATAAGTATTAATAAATGAATGACTTAGGCAGAGAGCATTTTCGAGTATATAAACTATGCACACTAAATAATGACAATATAAGTACATAGCAACTAGGGGTGTACATAGGTCGGGTTAGTTCGAATTTTCTAATTATCAAACCAAATTAATTGTATCGAGTTATTAAATCTAAATACCAAATCAAACTAATAAAGTCGGGTTTTTTGTCACGATCCAAAATCCCACCTTCAGACCGTGATGGCGCCTAACGTTGCACCCGCTAGACAAGCCAACGTGTTAACTGTATTGATTTATTAATAAGTAAAAATAACAAACACTGACTACATAATTGAAACAAAGTGCGGAAGCATTAACATAATTCTAAGCAACGATAGCTAATAACGCAGAAATCCTTTTAAGTACAACTCAGAAGTGGAGTCAAAACCTCACGAACTAGTCTAAGATTTGACTAAAAACAACAGTTTGAAAATAAAATGATGTATCTGTCTGGAAAACACATAAAAGATAGAATGAAGGATAGACAGGGACGCCGAGATCCACGAACGCCATGCGGAACTACCTCGGTGTCGTCTGGGATGGACTGAAGGACACTCCCACTAACGATGTCCACTAGGTCCGGCTGCGTAATCTGCACAACATAAAAAAGTGTAGGAGTAGCATCAGTACAACCGACCCCATGTACTGAGTAAGTGCCGAGCCTAACCTCGGCGAAGTAGTGACGAGGCTAGGACACGACAACAAATTGTACTTGTTAAATTCAATAGTATAACAGAAAATAAACAAGAATACAATTACGGAGAAGAACATGTTGGGAATAAGAGATAGCAAATACAGAAATGACGAAAACGAAACAACAGTCTAAAATATCTGAAAATAATAACGGGGATTGACAACACGAATTAAACAGTGAAAAGAAATGGCACGGCATGTCCCCTCGTGCATAACAATATAAAATATGGCACGGAATGTCCCCTCGTGCATAAACAACATAAACATGGCACGAAATGTCCCCTCGTGCATAAAACATATCACGACACGGAATGTCCCCTCGTGCATATATATATCATCAACACGGCACGGAATGTCCCCTCGTGCATAATAATCATAAACACGGCACATAATTTCCCCTCGTGCATAATAATCATAAACACGACACAAAATGTTCCTTCGTGCATAAATATAATCAATCGGCACAGAATGTTCCTTCGTGCATAAATAATAATCAATCGGCACGGAATGTTCCTTCGTGCATAAATAATAATCAATCGGCACGGAATGTTCCCTCGTGCATGATGAGTGTAAAAGAAACAATTGATATGAAAGCTTAACAATACGACATCTCAAATGTTCAGAAATAATCAACAAAATTCTACTGTCCCGGCAAGGGACTCAGCTATAACCAATCTCACTCAGTGGTATAATGTCAACAGTAAAATCCTCGACTGAACACATAATCAGTAATTTTTCTACGTCATGAAATAACCTCAAGGTACCACTTTCAAGGTTCCCAATAATTCACAACACGGAGAATAGCAAAGAACATTAAACAACTCATCAAAATCGACTCACATGCATGCTTGACCACAACATATAGGTACCCGACCTCACCTATACATTGGACATGAAATACACATAGAAAATAGGACTCTATACCTATTCCCTCAAGCTAAGGTTAGGCCAAACACTTACCTCGGCTCCAAGAATGCAAGTCAAGCCTCAATCACGGCCTTTCCTCTTGAATCCGACTCCGAAACGATAATATCTAAACATAATTGACTTAATAACATCAATAATAATTCAATAACTCAATCCCAAAGCCTAATTATACATTTCCCATGATTCTTCCAAAAATAACAAAATCCGATCCCGGACCCGCTTGGTCCAAACTCGAGGTTCGGACCAAAACCCGATCACCCATTCCCCCATGAACTCGAATATATAATTTATTTCGAAATCCGAACCCAAAATGAGGTTGAATTCCAAAAATTTACAAAAGCCCTAACTCTACCCATAACCCCCAATTTCTACCCTTGATTCCATGATTTTAGGCGTAGATTCTAATGATTGATGAAGGAAGACGGGAGAAACTAGAGTTAAGATCACTTACCTAAGTGGTTATGGAGGAAGAGTAGCTTGGAACTCGGTTATGGGGCTTGGAGAAGAAGAAGATGGGTGAAAATACGAAGAATCCCTAAATAGCATTCTGTTTTTAAGACTTTAAAATCACTGGGCGAATTTACTCTACGCGATCGCGGAAAGGGAGTTGCGATCGCGGAGAGTTTAGACTTACGCGATCACGAACAAGGGACTGCGATCGCGGGAGTACTGGACCCTGACCATCGCGATCACGACCAAGCGATCGCGTTCGCCTAGAGCAACACGCTGCCCTGCCCCCAGATCCCTTTAACGTTGTGCGATCGCGTGAGGCCCCTTGCGATCGCGTAGAGCACCACCCCCATGCTCTGCGATCGCGTCCAAGGCCCTGTGTTCGCGTAGGGTAATTTCCCAACCCCCATCCAGATGAACATCGTGATCGCGTGAATCACACCTCGATCGCGGAGAACAATTCACAGAACACCAGAACAGCCCAAAAACACCAGAAATTTCCTAAGTTTAGCACCCCGACACCTACCCGGAACTCACCCGAGCCCTCGGGGCTCAAAACCAAATATACACACGACTTCGAAATCATCCTACGAACTTATTCGAGTAATTAAACCACTAAAATAACATCAAAAACAATGAATTAAGCTCCAAAATCTATAGAATTTTCTCAAACTTCATAAACTTCTAAATTCTCCGATTTTGATCCGAAACACGCCAAACCATGTCCATTTCTTACCAAATTTTACAGATAACTCACATAACATATATTGAACCTGTTCCGGGCTTCGGAACTAATATACGGTCTCGGTAACACATATTTCACATCAAAGTTCATTTTCAAAAGTCTTTCTTATTTTCAGAAAACAATTTTCTTTAAAAATTCATTTCTCGGAATTCGATTCCGGGCATACGCCCAGGTCCCATATTTTCCTACGGACACTCCGGGACCGTCAAATCACGGGTCCGGGTCCATTTTCTAAAAATGTTAACCAAAGTCAACTTTATTCCATTAATTATCATAAAGTCAACTGTTCAACACATTTCCACATAAAGACTTCCTGGCTACGTGCTCGGGCTGTGCACACACATCGAGGTGAGATTAACAGAGGCTTTCGGGGCCTCGGAACACAGGTTTTGCTTCATTCACACAAGATGACCTTTTGGGTCATCACATTTTTTAATCTCGTATTTTCTCGGGTTTTCGGGTTTTTTTAGTTTTTTTTCCTCATAAAGTCTTCATAGCACAAAGCATATAATTTGTGCTACAAATATTTAATTAATCCTAGTAAGACAAAATTATATAAGGTATTTTTCAATAAAATAACATAAATATGAGATGAGTCATGGCATTGTACTAAAATATTCAATAATAAAGATAATAAAATTGCATAAAATAAATATTATTGATAAGCCATAATGAAAACAAACATAATTAAAATTACGACTAATAAGTACTATTATTTGTATGTCTAACCACTAAAAGAAAAATAAGTTATACATTTTATCTAAACTATGGAAAAACTAAAAAATAGATATCCAACACTATTTTCATTCATAGTACAATTGAATTGAATGTTTTATTAGCATTAGCATTGATTTGATTTTGGTTTAGGATTTATTTGAGTTACTAATATTTATGGACTATAAAACTTATTGGAGCATCCAAAAATTATAAGCCCAAATTTGAAATAATACGTTAAAAGATAAAATTATAAAAAAGCTTAACAAATATATATAAACTACACTACAATAAATATTTTTATGTATTAAATATATTTAAAACTTCTATACATATAATGTCGGGTTGGTTTGGTTTCGGTTTGACTTTTTTAGTTAAAACCAAACCAAACCAAATCAAATCAAACTATATTCGGGTTTTTTTCTCGGTTTGACTCGGATTATCGGGTTGGTGCGGTTTATCGATTTCATTTGTATACCCTTAATAGCAACATAAACAATGAATCATGTGAAATTGTACCCAATTCAATAATACATTGTTGTTGCCTGCAGTGACGGATTGAGTCCTCTTCTCTCTCCTCCCAGTTATCTTTCTTCGTAACAGTAATATCTAGCTGGAAACGGCTGTCTCCCCGAAACTCAGTCATGAGTTTCTACGTTCCTCCGTTACGAACAAGCTCACATAAGCCCCTAAATCCACCAGATGTTACGAATTTCCAACCCCTTACCACAAATTTCCAAAGAACCACAACATTAACAATCAAGCTGTGAACATGGGAAAAATCTCAACCCAAAAGATCAAGCTACATACAGAGAAGCCCTAGGGCTGAAGGCGCAATTCACAAATAAGGGCAGAAATCAAACTCCAACACAGGAATCATGAAATCATCAACGGGAAACCAGTAGTCACATTCACAAATTAAGAACATGATTTACTATCTGAGACTTGCAAATGGACTCTAATAGGTAACTTCAATCGAAATCGCCCCCAAATTGACAAAATTATGGCAGATTTCGCGAGAGTTGTGCCTACTAAAGGGTATGTGAAAATTGGGGCCAAAGATACTAAACGTGTCTTCATTGATGTTGAGAATGAAGAAGACTGCAATTTAATAGCTTCATATACCTTTATACAACATGGTGATGATCATTCCATGAAGATACAGAGGTGGACCGCTAATTTCAAACCAAATAAGGCTACGTCGCTGGCACCGGTGTGGATCAATCTACCAGATCTTCCATGGCATTACTATGGGTGGGCAGCCCTATGTAGGATTGTTGGGCCTATTGGAACACTATTTGTCATGGATAAAGCCACTCAGACAAAAAAACGGACCAACGACAACAAAAATAAGAATTGAGATAGATTTATTGAAACCTCTGATCACGGAAGTTCAGGTGGTCATTCAGAATCCAGAAGGTATTTTGGAGACATTCAATCAAAAAATTGAATACGAAACAATGCCCCTCTTTTGCTCTCATTGTAGAATCCAAGGTCACACAAGGGAGGTCTGTCAATGTGCTCCCAAAACTGATCATGTGGATACCCAAAATAAGGAGCTAGTAGAAGAAGAAAAGAGGAACCAGTAATCTGTGAGAAACAGTAACAACCAGATCAAAAAGGCAACATATTTAGTTCCAATGCGGACACTTCTAGAATTTTCAATACAAAACATGGAACACAACAAATGAAAGTCGATATAAATATGAGCGACAAACAAGGCACCAAGGCTTCCATATCTACCTTGGAGGAAGGATGGCAACAAGTGGATAAAAAAAAGGAAAAGGCAAAAGCAGCATCAATGGAAGTTCTTGTCCAAAGAACCCACAGACCAGTAAGGAAAATCAAGTCATAAGTCAAGGAAACAACTTTCAGCTTAATAGCAATATGTTCAATCAACTAGCCGAGCAGGAAACAATGGAGCATACGATGAAGACTAGCATAGATAAGTAGAACATCGTGCAAGGCAAAGCTGAGGAAGCTCTAACTTTATCTTTGGCATGAACCTCAGATGGGACAGAGAAAACAACAACAAAACAAAGGAAAGAAAGAAGAACAACAACAAAATGCACCACCATAATCTTAGAGTTAGGAAGAATAGATATGAACCCTCGACTTATATGGAGAACATTGATCAACAAGCACAAAGCAACAAGGATTCCTTGAATATTCATGATGCCAATAATAGAGAAAGGATGCCTTCCAAGAAACAGAGATTCAGAGACAAAATTAGTATCACTAAAGGGGTTATTACTAAGGGGGAGTATCAAGTACCCAATATTGTACCCTAATGGATCCTTATAAACTTCCCTTTAATGTAGACCACCTCTATATCAAGGAGAAGATATCCGGTTGGACAAACAAGGCCCGGGATCTGGATATACTGAAGGATCAAGAGGGAAATGGACATCAAAATCCTGAGGCTGAACCCCTAGACTCAATGGAAGAGCTTTTTAATGTTCTAGTTGGCCAAGTGCAAGAGTTGGATATGGTATCTGGTGACAAGCTCTACCAAGAAATGTTTATGGAATGTATCAAAGAGGATATTGAAAAATCTCAATCGATGATGAAATGATCATGAGGGATATCAGAAAGTCCTACTCTGAGGATTCACTCTGCTTGTGAGACAAGGAGCAGACTAGTGTCTCCAATATCAACAACCTGTCTCCAAGGAATCAACACAACAATGAAAGGAGTCAATTTTTCAGAGACAACTCTATTGACTCCTCAGTGGCAGATCAAATCCCCCCAATCCTAATACTTCCCATGATTAATACAATATCGTGGAATATCAGGGGTATAAGGTCCAAAGGATCTCTTAAGAGACTCCAAACTTTAAAATTTCAATATCAACTTCCCCTCATTTGCCTACAAGAACCTATGGTGGATAGTGGCAAGATTGATAAATTCAAAAAATAGCTGGGAATGCAACATGCCTTCTTTAATTGCTCTAACAAGGTATGTTCTAGACTAACGACATCAACATTATTATCCTTCAAGACAAAGAACAACATGTTCACATTAAGGCTAACCACAATAACCACCCCTCCTTCTTTTTAACAATTGTTTATGCTAAATGCTCTAAAGAATTGAGAAGAGAGTTATGGTCAGATCTAAGGAAATTAGCTACTTCCATCCAAGAACTATGGGGGGTCATTGGTGACTTTAATGTGATTACTAATAGAGAAGAAAAACTGGGTGGCAGACTTCACTGACTAGAGGAATGTTTAGACTTCATAGAATGTCTCAATGAGTGTGGATTACAATATGTTGGTTTTACTGGTGCTAAAGTTACTTGGTGTGATAACAGGGATCTGCCCCTCACTATATGGAAAAGACTTAAGTGATTGATAAACAGTTCTAGTTGGTTTGATATTCTCAATAGCACAGTTGTCCCACACCTACTCAGATCCTGCTCCACTTCTAGTGAAGCTACATCATGAAGATACACATGAACCAGGTACTTCAGGTTTCTCAACTTCTGGACTGAACACCCTGATTTCATACAGGTAGTTCAGAACAATTGGCGTATTTACATCCAAGGCAATCCCTTATACATCCTGCATCAGAAGATCAAGAACACAACTAAGGCACTTAGTACATGGTCCAGGGCAGCCTTTGGAGATATCTTTGAACTCAAAAGATTGGAAAACCTCATCAGGGACCTAGAAGAGATCTGCATGACCAATAATACTCTAGAGAATATATGTGAACTATCTAAGAGTAAAGTAGAGTTTATAAGACACCTAAAGATTTATGACTCTATTTTGAGCCAAAAGCTAGAGTTAAATAGTTCAATGAGGGTGATGCCAATAATGCCTACTCCCATGGGACTATCAAAGAGAAAAGAAGAAAGTTGACAATTAGAAGGATTCAAGATGGAGAAGGTAACTGGCTTGAAGATTCTGAGTCTATTTCTGAGGGAGTTGTGAACTTTTACAAGAACCTCTATTCTGAAGACTCCAGCATCACTGATTTTAGAGCGCTAGACTGTATTGAAAGATGTATTACTGATGATGATAATATTAGAATCAGTGCCATTCCTACTCTCCAAGAAGTTACTGACACTGTGTTATCTAGGGGTGTATAAAGAAAACCGATAAACCGCACTGAACCGATCTCCAAGTCAAACCGGGAAAAAAATCCGATGTGGTTTGGTATTGGAAAATGAAACCCGACCATAATTGATTTGGTTTGGTTTTAACTAGAAAAAATCAAACCGAAACCAAACCAACCCGATAGTATATTTATATAATTTTAAAAAATATTTCGTACATGTAATTATTTGTTGTAATGTAATTTATAAATATTTCTTAAACTTTTCCATAATTTTATCTTTTAACGTATTATTTCAAGTTTAGACTTAACATTTTTGAATGGTAAATAAATTTTATAGCCCATAAGTGTAGTAACTCAAACAAAGTTCAAATCAATACTAATGCTAACAAAAAAAATTCAATTCAATACTAGGAATGACGATAGTGTTGGATGATAATTTTAGTTCTACATTGATTCATAATGAAAATGCATAACTTAGTTTACCTTTTTTTTAGTGCTTAGTTATGTAATTAATATTAGTACTTATTAGCTATACTTATTTTGGCGTGACCTATATAGTATTTTTGGATTATGTTAATTTTTGTTATGGCTTATTAATTAGCAATATTTGTTTCATGTAATTTTATTATTTTATCTTTGATATTAAATATTTTAGTCTAATGTTATGATATATCTCATATTATTTTGTTAGTTTCTTGGAAAACACATTATATAGTTGTATTTTACTAGGACTTAAGAAATATTTGTAGCACAAGCTACATATTTTATGCTATGAAGACTTTACCGAAAATAAATTCGAAAAAACTTGAGAAAAATCGAGATTGAAAACCCGACTTTATTGATTTGGTTTGGTTTATAAATTAAAAAACCCGACACCATTATTTGATATTTCAACAATTCGAACCAACCCGACCTATGTACATCCTTAGTGTTATCCATTGATGCTAATAGCTCCCAGGGGTCTGATGGCCTTAGTGGAATGTTCTACCACAAGTGTTGGGACATTATAACTGAGAATATGCATAATGCTGTAAAATTTGTATTCAGAGGCTCCACACTTACCAAGTTCTACAATCACACCTGTATTGTCATGATTCCTAAAGTTCATCACCTCCAAAGTTTCTCAGACCTCAGGCCAATTAGCCTTTGTAATGTGTCTTCCAAAATCATTTGTAAAATCCTCAACGCCAGGATCTCCAGTATATTATCCAGCGTCATCTCTAGGAACCAATCTGACTTCATTAAGAGGAGATCATATACTCTTTGCATAGGAGATCATCAGTGACATCAACAAACCAAATAGGGGAGATAATGTTGTTCTGAAACTTGATATGACCAAAGCGTATAACAAAGTCTCGTGGATTTCCTTGGGAAAACTGTAAAGAATATGGGCTTCAGTGAGCAGTGGATTAAGATTATTCACAAGTACATCTCCAATAATTGGTATTCAGTGCTGGTGAATGGAAGAAGAAATGGTTTCTTCCAATCTGAGAGGTAAGGCAGGGAGACCCTCTCTCACCTTCCCTTTTTATTTTAAGTGCTGAAATTCTTTCTCAAGTGATGAACAATCTTCATAATAGAGTGGGTTACAAAAGTTTTTATATGAATATTAATTATCCTAAAATTAACCATCTTTCTTTTGCAGATGACACAATTCTATTCTGTAATGGAAACAAGAGGTCCATGAGATTGGTATTGAGTACCTTAACTGATTATGAGAAGATCTCTGGGCAACTCATCAATAAGAACAAGAGCTATTTTGCAATGAGCACCAAGACCAATTTGGCCACTCTCAACAGAATGAAGGCTATCACTGGCATGAAATATCAAAAGTTCCCCATCAAATATCCGGGATGCCCTCTCACAATAGGGAGAAAGAAGATTGAATTTTATTCAGATATTGTGAACAAAGTTATTGGTAGAATCAGAGGATGGCATACCAAATTCCTCTCCACTGGGGGAAGAGTCATCCTCATCAGACATGTTCTTCTGGCTCTCCCTATACATCTACTGGCGGCAGTGAATCCACCCAAAGGAGTCCTAGAGCTCATAGAGAAATTTGTAGCCAGATTCTTCTGGTCAGGGTAAGATAGTGGAGGAAAGTATCACTGGGCTGCATGGAAGAACTTGTGTTACCCTTATTGTGAAGGTGGCGCTAATTTTAGGAGGTTCACTGATACCTGCAAAGCTTTTAGAGCTAAACAGTGATGGAACCTTAGAACACCAAACTCTCACTGGGGGTCCTTCATGATTTCTAAATACTGCGATTTGAATCACCCTATTACTATTAACTGGAATAAGGGGAACTCACAAAACTGGAAAGTCATTTGTGACATCAAAGAAGAAATGGAGCTCAATATTGTTTGGAACATTGGAAATGGAGATGTCTCCTTTTGGTTTGACAACTGGTGCCTATTGGGACCCATATACAAGATTACTCCATCAGAAGTCCCCTGCTTAACATTAAGCCGAATGAAATTCTTCAACACAACACCTAGAATTGGAACATGCTCACAGTTCAACCCAACGAAGACACATTGAATTAGACAGCAATTGCTATAATAAAGCTAACTGGAGCCTTTCCAACTCAGGAAATTATACCATTAGCTCTACCAGGAATTCTATTAGGGAAAGGAACGACCATAACCCTTTCTATAGAAACTTATGGACAAAGGATATACCATTCGAGATGTATTTTCTCTTATGGAGAGCAGTTGGTAATAAACTTTGCACTAACAAGAGAGTGGCTAGGCTTGGAATTACTCTAAAACCCCATTGTTATTGTTGTAAACCTACTATCAACCGAATTGAGCTTGAGGACATTAATCACCTATTCTGTCAAGGTGATCTTAATTTAGAGGAAATTTGCGGGTCCTTTGGGTATTGGTTGGAATTTCAACAGCCTGAACATGATTCTTTTGAGTTGGTGGAACCACAAATCGTCCAATCCAATCGCGATATTCATCACCAAGAATTTCCCACTTATCATTTGCTGGGAGCTTCGGAAATCAAGATGTTGTAACAAGTTTGATGGGACTAGACCCTCAATATATAGAACCCGTTCTAATATCACTAATTCTCTTTTGCAGATAATCAAGAAACATTTAAGCAGAGTTTGTATTGGAAATAGCTGGAGCAGCATATACATAGCCTGTGAAGCACTCATTCAACAGACTAGCAGATTCCTAGTGAAATGGATCTGACCACCTGCTCATTTAGTCAAGCTGAACAATGATGGAAGTTTCTCTAATGGGCAATGTAGAGGGGGAGGTATTATTAGAGACCAAGAATAAATTTCATCGCTGCCTACTCCATCTCTTTAGGAGCAGGCACCAGTAATTACGCAGAAGCTGAAGAACTACTCTTTGGTTTGAAATGGTGTGCCGACAGAGGTCTAGAGAGGGCCATAAGAGAATCTGACTCATTCCTAATGGCCAAATGCGCCGAAAGGGGGTGAAAACCTCCATGGAATATCAACAACCAAGTAAAAGAGATCAGAAAATGATTAAAGATCACAATTTCAACATTAATCACTGCTTCAGAGAAGCTAATAGACCAGTGATTAAAGATCACAATTTCAACATCAATCACTGCTTCAGAGAAGCTAATAGACCAGCCGACAGTTTAGCAACTCTGAGTCACAGAATTGAAGAAAACAAGATCTTCAACCTTTTCTTTAATCTTCCTAGCCATATAAGGGGCCTAGTAAATATGGACAAATGGAGCTTACCTACCTTCAGAATAAAGGACACAAAACCATCTAACATCATACATGATCCTCCTTGAGCTAACTTTGTTTTTGCTATCCTTTAGTTAGGATATAGAGTGATAGTCACATCTCAATGATCACGTACAAAATTTGGGATGCCAAACTCAATATGTAACTTTTTACACATCAATGATCAATGGTAACTGTATAATAAAAAAAAATCATGCGAAATTAAGAGGCAACAAATGGCTTATCAACTTAACCAAAAGAAACCAACAAACCAAAGAGAACCTTTACCAATCAATATAACAAACCGCATGACCCAAATGGAAATTAGTCCCACACTCTCTTCCAATAGTTCTAAAAGTTATGAAAATAGCACTGTAGAAAATGAGCATTGCTATTTGCATCCCTCGTAATATATAAATGAGTCCATCCTCCATTTCAATATATTTGACGGTATTTGGAACTTAAGGAAAAAAGAAAGACTTTTGAAATTTATTGTGTAAACATGTCATGATATTTCGATGGCTATAAAAATATATCATTAAGGATAAAATAAGTAGTTTGAAGTTAATTTGTTCCAAATACAAAAAGATGTCACTCTTTTTTTAAACAAATTAATAAAAAAATAATGCCACATAAAATGAGACAGAGAATATTATTCGATACAAGATCATAAAAATAACTTTAAGAGAAAATAATATAACACGTCTGGTAAAAAGAAAGAAGAGAGGAGTAAGCTTGTGACACGTTCACTAAAAAAATATCCCTTTGGCCAATCATTTATCCATTTATGAATTACGGACGAATGACACCCCAGTTCTGATTAAGGAAAGGGTCAACGCAAGGATTTACCATGCAGAATTTACCATAATTGTAATCAACAAAGTTGTCTCATCAACACAAGCATTACTACGTCAAAGCCAAGAGGCAGAACAAATCATCTCTATATATACACACACTGGGAAATCAAACCAATTGCTGCATGTTAATTACAAACATTTGAAAAAATCTTATATTTTGAGCTTTTATACCCCCACAATATAACAACAACAACAACAATAAAAAATCCGGTATAACCCCACAGGGGGAGTCTGGGGAGGGTAGTTGTACTCAGACCTTACCCCTACCTTATACCCCCACAATGATTTACTAAATTGCAAAGATATTATAACATAGCCCCCCAATAAGATCAGTCAATAAAGAAAGCAATTATCTCCTTTGGTAGTCCATGATCTGCTTTAAGAAAAAAAATCCACTTAGCTAGCCGACTTCTTCGCCTACTATTTCCTACTCTTCCCTTTTCTTGCCTTCTCCTTTTCCTGCATTTTCTTTTTCTTAGCTTCTGCTGTGATCCATGTGTAATCTCGAGGGATTGCAAATGGATCTTGAACGTCGTTTGTCAAACTACTTGAACTGCCAGTAGACGAACTAGGCCGTTGATAAGGGGCTTTTATCCACTGAAACCAAGATGAACTTGAGGGCTGCACCTTGGGTGGACTCTCTTTGCCTGAAGGAGTAGGACTTGAAGGAGGAGTTGAGAACTCGTCCAGTGGCTGTAATTCTTCAAACTTAGTGAAAGTAACCAAAACTCTGATTGTTGGAACCACCGGAATTGCCACCTGAAATAACAAGGGCTTCTCAGCAGAGGACAACTTGATATAAATGTATCGAAAACAAAAGATTAGGGATCCCTTTGTGCGCATGCATATGAGGGTTCACATATCTAAGACCAACTATATTTTCAGAATAATTTATACTGAGAAGTCTCTAATTCATGACGAACGATTTCAAAAGGAAACGGACGAAACGTGTGGGAGTAAGAGGGGAAGCAAGGGAATAAAATTGACATCACAAGTATTTCAGAGATAAAAAATTCCTGAAGGAAGTCTTCGACGATTTCACTCGATATTCTTCAAGTGCTTCAAAGATGACGAATTCCTGAAGCAAGTATTATCCAATATCACATAACACCAATCAAAACATTAATTACACTAGCAAATACCGGCAGCGACGGAGCCATGATTTTCACTAAGAGCTGTCAAAATATAAAATATTAAATATATCAAACAAGGAGAGTCAACCTATAGTAAATAGACATAAAACAAAAAAATTTATCTAGCAATACTATATAATTTTACGGCAAAGGGGTGTCGATTGACACCCCTTGGTTGACTGTGGCTCCGCCACTGGATACCGGTACATCTTAATATAACATTGATCTCCAAAAATAATGGAGCAAAAGAGCTAAATGAATTTCAGACCCATTAGTTTGATTGGAAGTGTTTACAAGATAATAGCCAAAGTATAAGCAGAAAGGATGACAACAGTGGTCAGCAAATTAGTTACAAAGACTCAATTAGCTTTAACTAAAGGGATACAAACCGCAGACGCTGTTCTGATTTCTAATAAGCGTCTTGACTCAAGGAAGGGACAAGGAAACAGCTGCTATTTTGAAAGCATATATATGACCATGTGAACTGAGGTTCCTTATCAACATACTAAAAGAAATGGGGTTTGGAAGCAAATGGATAAATTGGATTATGTTTTGTATCACAATGGTTAGATTTGCAGTGCCAATAAATGGCGAACAGCAAGATTTTCCCCATCTCAAAGAGGACTTGTTTGGATGGTCCTTTCTGTTCATTCTTGTTACGGGGAAAAAAGCGTACAAAACGAGTGGCTTAAAGGCTTTTAATAGGGAGAAGAGGGTAGGGGAAATGAACATTGCACACCTTTTTAATGCAGATATACACTCATTAAGTGTGGTGCAGAGATGCTATATTTGAGAACTATTTTCTTGATATTCCAAGCTATATCTGGCTTAACATCAAGTTGACAACCTTTTCCCATGATAACCATTTTCACTATTTACCTTAAAGCACATAAATAAATTATTTTGATCAATTGAAGGAACATGGGCTCGCCCCTCTACCTTGCTGCCACTTAAGTACCTGGGCTCCTTAGCGACGGGGTTCGAACTCGTGACATGCGTCTGACTCACACATCATGCATTGTACTTCGTTACCACTGAACGAAAACCAGGGGCACCCATATATAAATATTTCTAAAGAAAATAAATGGTAGATCAGAATATAATTCAATTGCTAAACCACAAAACATTTTTAAAGAAAAGCCAAATATTCTAATTTTAAGCTTTTATCTTGGGGGATGGGGGGTGGGAGGTAGGGTTGGCAAGAACAGAGCATGCATGTTCAGAATATTACCAATCAAACTTAACGAGAATCCAAACAAGAGAAGTGCCAGAGAAGGAGTTAAACCTCAAGAGCCAGTATACAAAAACATACCTTAACCGGGAAGGTTCCTTTTGGAAGTTTTGTTGTAAGCATTTCTCTCAATCGCCGGATAGCCTTAACTTTGTTTGCTAAAATGTCAAGCAAGGGAAGGAGTTCTTCAGTTCTCAACGGAAAATCAGGAGAAAGCCAGAGTACAGGCCTCAATCCTTTCTTATACTCTTTTTCTCGACTTCCATCTTTGCGAAGATCTCCACTTTCAGCATTACAAGATGAAGAAGCTTCGGCATCTTTTCCTCGTCTATACTCATCCCTCTTCATGCTAACATCAACAGAATACTTCTCACCATTACTACAATCATTTATCTCCTCAATCGGAATGTCTCTGTCTATTTGTTCATGACAACTGTGCCCGTGTGCAATGACGCCATCTCTGTTCTCACTGAGAGCAACATCAAGTTGTCTTCTTTCTTCCTCTGTCAGAATATCATCAAGATCTTTACTTTCTGCCTCATTTCCATTGCATGAATTAATAATTTCATCATCTGTCATAGCACCTGGCACCCTCCTTGATTTAACGCTCACGACCACATTTTGCATATCATATACTTTAGCGTTCCATGGACCGACCACCTCTATTTTCTCTTGGCGCCTCCATGTCGTTTGTGGCAACAGAACAGCTTGAGTGACATCAATCCCGGGCCTGAATATGCTCATTTGAGACATTGCAGTGACTTCTTGTTGCACTTCAGCCTCCGTTGCCAGAGCGCCAGCACCATCTAAAGCATTCATAATTTCCTTTTCTTTATGCGAAACCACACAAAGCGAACCGGGATTAACTTTACCATCCTCAGAACCATCACCAAGGAAGAGAATGCTCTGAGCAGATCGCTGAATACGAAAACCATCAAATCCAGCCAAAGTCATATCTGCCCTTAAATTTGCACCCCTTTTCCAAATCTTATACGTATCGGAAGGAGCAATCCTAGAAATGAAAGGGATAACGGTGCTCTCAAAATTGAACGTAATCTCCATATAAAAATCCCTCATTCTCTTCATTGTTCCAATCAACCGAGGCAACCGTCTACACCATTTCGCCCAAGCCAAAGGCTGGTAATTCCTAACTATAATCATCGCAACACCTTCTTCTCTATTACATATAGCTTCTTGTAGGGCACTCCAACCTTGCTCATTTTGCAAGCTCCAATCTGCACCGGCAAGCATAAGCATCTCGGTTGCAGTCTCGTCCCCTAGTTTGACAGCTAAATGAAGAGGCGTGTCGCGGTTGGGGACATCTCGTCGATCAATTACAGCCGAAATGGCATCAACCTTAGCTTCCTCAGCTAAGGATACTGATTCAGTATGAATTTCAGCTGTATCACAAAGCCTAGGGAAGCCTAAAATTATCTTCCTAAGAGAAGCATAATCTTTCAAGATTGTAGCTTTATGCATAGGGCTATGTGCATACTTTGAAACATCAAAACTTGTCATTCCCCTCAACAGTAATATACAATTACCAAATCCTATAATTGCCACAACACAAAAACACCCCAAAAAGATTCAATCTTTGCATGAAATTACAACCACTTCCAATTCAAGAAAACAAAATACTAGCTCATACTACTAAGTACTAAGTAAGGAAATTAAGAAGCTACACCGAGTCTTTCACAAAAATTATACAGACCCCAATCAAAATTACACTCAACTAATACAAAAAACATAAAATTACAACAAAAATGGAGGTTCTTTAGAATTTTTCAGGTGGGACCCAAGAGCAGATATCAAGAAAATTCTTACCTTAAAATATTCTTCCTCTCTTTCTGTAAATTGAGAAAACAAAAGAACAAAGCAAGAACCTTTAGATCAAAAGGAAAAGAAAAATGTTATGCAATTTTAATATGAAATTGAAGGAATTTTGGGGGAATCTGATAAAGAACAGAGAAAAATGAAAAGGGTGTCAAAGAATCAAAGGAAAGAATACACAAAGAGAAGCATAGTATAGTACAACTCAACCCCACTGCTCAAGCAAAGGGCAAAACTGTCTGTGTAAAAAAGGAATATACAGCATATTCTTGGAAGGAAAAGGAAAGAGAAAGTATAAGTATTTATACTTTGTTCCAATTTATGCATCAAAGTTTGACTAGACACGAAATATAATAAAATAAAAAATTTATAAAATTTATGGTTTAAAAAAATGAAATATATTTATATATTTATAAATCATCTCCTGTAAAATAAAAAATATATAAATTAGAGTATTTATTCTACTTTAGAACAGACTGTAAAAAAGAAAAGTTCCCCTTTCTAAGTTTTCTAAGGGAGGAGTTTATTGACTCTACTAACTACAGCGAAAGGAAATTAAATTCTGAAAATGAGTAATTTGGAACATAGTGTTTATCGTAAATTGCTAGCGGGCTGATGTTGTGTTCATTCTATTTTTTTGTTTTTATAGTATCGTAGTATTATTTGTCTTGTTATTGCTTGTTATCAGTTTTCTTTCATATTCTCTATTGCTAGGTTAGATTTAGTTTTCTAAATATATTGATTTGCTATTACTTGCTATCAGTGCTTCTTCCGTCTTTTATTTAGTCGAAGGTCTATCGGATATAATCATTCTTCCTTTTCAGGGTAGGGGTAAGGCTACGTATATCCTATCCTCCTCAGACTCAACTTGTGAGATTATACTGGGTTGTTGTTTTGTTGTTGTATAGTACCGTGCTATTATTACTGATTTTTGTTATTGCTTTTCCGTCTATTTTTTGGTCTTAACGATCTCGTTTTATCTGTCTGGTTGTTGTCGTTATTACTGATCTATTGTCTCTTTTTATTTTTTTGAGTCGAGGATCTATCGAAAATAATTCTTTTTTTTTAGGATATGAATAAGGTCTACGTAAATACTATCCTCTTTGAACCCCATTAAATCCCATTTGTGAAATTTTATGTGTGGTTGTTGTTGTTTGTAGTAATTTGGAGCATGAAGAATAGTGGCGGCTTTGACTCTACTAACTAGAGAGAAAGGAGAATTCGGAAAATGGTTAGTTTGGAATATGAAGAATTCGGATTTAAGTTAAATATATCATAATATTTGTGTGGCTATAAAATTTTTGAAATTTGTCGTTTAAACAAATATTAGTAATTGTGTAACTATAAAATTTCTCATTACAGAAATATAAGAGTGTGACAATCTTTTTAAAACTGAATAATAAGAAAATAGTGTCAACCTTTTCAAAGCGGACGGGCACGAATTACATCATATTTTAATAAGAATGTATTGCATGGTACTAACTTATTGTGTGGGTAAATGTTTAGTAAGTTTAGTGTGACAGAAAATTATTTTTTTGAATTTACTTTTATAATAAAGTTCCCGAATGATCATATATCGAAAATAGCCTGTCTACCTTATACGAGATAGTGATAAGATGTACGTGCACTCCACACTATCCAGATCTCACTTGTGGGATCATATTGTATACATAGACGAATGTAGCGTAACTTCGACGGATTCTATTGAATCCATAACTTTTGACGCGGTGCATAAATTTACTAAAATTACAATAACGAGTGGATATGAATCCATAACTTTAAAAATATATCGGATTCAATATTAAAAATCTTAAATGTTGAACCCATAGTGTTTACATCCTGGATCCGCCTCTAACTGTATATGTGTTGTTTTGCATGAATGATCATACATAAAAATACCCATAAAATATTCTTTTAAAGACTAAAAAGAAAGATTGTCATATGAAATAAAGATATTATAATTGAGAGCTTATAACCTCTATGCGGAAATAAAAAGTTGTGTAATTATATTTATATCTGAAGCAGAGAATTATTGGCATAGCTTGTCACGATCCAAAATCCATTAAAGGTTGTGATCATAATGGCGCCTAACACGGCTGTCAGGCAAGCCGACAATTAAATGATTTACTTCATTACTCATTTTAGTATTTTTTTTTGTTTGAAATCATAATATCCTTCAATTAAATAATAAGAGATAAAATTTACAGAGTAAATGACAATATTTTTACAATTTTAATACAAAACAATACAAAAGTATCCCCAAAACCCGGTGTCACAAGTGCATGAGCATTAAATAGGAAGTATGATAAAATGCAACATCTGTCTAGAATACAAAATTAGACAGGAAAAATATAAAATAATCAGATGGAGTCTTTGTGCGTGTTGCGGACTCGTAACGTGTAATGCAGCTCACCTAAGTCCCCACAATAATCATGCCTCTGCGCCCACAAGGCCACTAGACATAAATGCACTTGCACAAAAATGTGTAGCAAGTGTAATATGAGTACATAAATCAACGCGTACCCAGTAAGTATCCAGTCTAATCTCGAAAAAGTAGTGACGAGGGGTCGACTCCGAAACTTACTATGGCTAACAATAAAATACGGATAATATAATTAAGCATGAATTGTATAGAACGACTATAAACTCAATAAAAATTTTCCAATTTATTTTTATCATTTAACATTTTGTATCTCAGGCCAATGAAGCAATATCAATTATTATAAATTCCAAAGCAATCCATTCAATCATGCGCAAATCATGCCGAGGTCGTACGACCCCATCCAACATAAATATTAAAAATATGCACTGCCGAAGGTCGAATGGCGCGAAGTATAAATGCATGTATCTACTACCGAGGCGTTCGGCCCGCTCCACAAAAAAGAAAACACATTTAAAACAACCAATTCAAGCTTCGTTAAGGGGCAATTATTCAAGGAAATACCAATTCTCATTAGAGGTCAAGAAAATAAAGTTTAACATTTTACAATTCTTTAATCAAGTTTCAATATGATTTAAGCAATTAAATTAACAAGTAGGGTGCAACATCACATGTATAACATGAATTGGGTCCTAGACTACCCGGACATAAGCATAATAGTAGCTACGCACAGACTCTCGTCACCTCGTACGTACGTAGTCCCCACAAATAGGAGCACATAATAATTTGATTCACCTATGGGGTTATTTCTCTCTTACAAGGTTAGAAAGGAGGCTTACCTTGCTCCGAAATTCTATAACCGGCTCCAAAGCCTTTCCAACAACTCAAGTCGATGTCCATCGCTCCAAAACTAGTCAATAAATATGCAAATTCATAAATATATACTCTAATACTCATTATAATGCAATTTACAACAATTTCCAACTACACTTGAAAAGTCGATAAATATCACCCACGGACTCACGTGCCCAGATTCTGAAAACATTTTAAGACAAAATTACCCATAACACCACGAACTCAAATATATAATTTATTTCCAATTCCATGTCCCTTTTCTTGGTCAAAATCCAAAAATACCAATTTCTAAGTTTTTCTTCAAAATTCCAAATTTCTACAAATTTTCATGTCTAATTCCATGTATAAACCTTGTATTTAACTCACAACTAGTAGAAATTACTTACCTCATGATTGATGGTGTAAATGGTGCTCCAAAATCGTTCCTAGGTCGGCTCCCATGAGGAAATGAGATAAAATGAGCCAAAACCCATTTCTTGCAACCTATACACTGCCCAAGCGCCCCTTCATCGAGAACACGACACTGCCCTCGCGTTCGCGAAGCCCAGCAAACTTGGCCCTGAAATTCTTCTTCGCGAACGTGGCAATCCCCCCGCGTTCACGAAGCACATCCTGTCTCAGCCCCCAGTTCCTCTAACTCTTCTCGTTCGCGTCCTTCAACTCACGCTCGCGAAGGCTTATCCAGCTTCTGCCTCGCGTTCGCGTCCCATGCCTCGCGTTCGAGAAGGCCAAATCCAGCAGCCCCAAAATCCCTTCTTCGTGAATGCGAGACTCCCTTCGCGTTCGCGAAGGACAACACCAGAACCGGAAACAACAGTTCCAAAACAGCTCAAAATGATCCGAAACACACTCGAGGCCCCCGGGACCCCGTCCAATCACACCAACCAGTCCCACAACATAACACGGATCTACTCGAGGCCTCAAATCACATCAAACAATATCGAAATCATGAATCACACCCCAATTCGAGTTTAATGAACTTTAGAACTTCGAACTTCCACATTCGATGCCGAAACCTATCAAATCACGTCCGATTGACCTCAAATTTTGCACAAGTAACATTCGACGTTACGGACCTACTCCAATTTCCGGAATCAAAATCCGACCTCGATATCAAAAAGTCCACTCCCGGTCAAACTTCACAAAAATCTCCAAATTCCAACTTTCTCCAAAAAACGACCCCAAAATGACCTACAAACCTCCAATTCCACATCCGGATGCACTCCGAAGACCAGAATCACCTTATGAAGCTTTTCCCAGGCTCAAAATACCAAACGAACATCGATAACATTGAATTGCACTTCAACCCAAACTCATGAAATTCTTCCAAATAATCAACTTTCCACAATAGGCATCGAAACGCTCCCGGGTTATTCAAAACTCGATCCGAATATATGCCCAAGTCTAAAATCATCATACGAACCTGTTGGAACCTTCAAATCCCGTATCGGAGGTCGTTTACTAAAAAATCACACCTTAGTCAATTTTTCCAACTTAAAGCTTCTGAAATGAGAATTTTCTTTCCAAATTCACTCCGAACTCCTGAAATTCAATTTCGACCACACGCACAAGTCATAATATCTGAAGTGAAGCTGCTCATGGCCTCAAACCGCCAAACGATGCGCTAGAGCTCAAAACGACCGATCAGGTCGTTACATTCTCTCTCATTTAAACGTACGTTCATCCTCAAACCCGTGCTACCACAACCCAGTTGAGCACATTAGCTTAAGCCAGTTCGAAGATCCTCCCTTTTATTAAGTCAAATAAGCCATAGAGCAAAATTCAAATATCCGGAATCCTCTACCAGGCCTGTTTCCAACATACGAACACTGTATCCGCCATTACTCGCTGTACCAAAACATGATTGCGTACCTATTCTGAATTTACACCATGCACCGTATAATTCACATGACCATAATAACATCATCTGACAATAATATCCACAATTCCACGAATCTGATGCCCACAACACACCTCATGACACATATAAGTCTTGTTCCAACTCTTGCAATACTTCCACGACGAAAGAGATGTGTAGAAATTCATAACCAACTGCTGACTCAACAATTCATTGAGTCTCTCCTCTTGATAAAAACCATTACCTCATTAGGAACCAAATAATGATATTTTCTCTTAAATATGCCTCATATAAATCCGATCGCACTGATCCTAGGTCTTAAATCTTGTCTCACCTAATACAAGTTGTTCCGGCAATAAGTACCACAAAAACCACCAAAAGTCTCATATGATGCCACCATGTGCCTACAAGCCACAAACTCGAATGTGATACATCAAGAAAAACAAACTCTGGAAAGAACTACTTAACCCACATAGCTAATTAATCAATTGAAAAGGTGTTATGAACCTTCCTAAGAAAATGCGAGATAAAACACACAGGAATGGATATAGGGAACTGTGCTCAACATCACACTGTTGCGGCGTGCAACTCGATCCACACATGATACCCGTGGTGGTGTGGCACCCGATCCACATATAATAATCTAAAGAAAACAGAACTCGAGACTTAACGCTTATACTCACGAAATGCCCGAATATCAACCATAAGCACGCCAAGTGCACCATACCATCCCTGGGGAGATAGACATTGCCATACGCTACAAAATGTAAGCACGACTAAGGTGCAATAAATAACCTGCATCCTGCTCATATAACACCGCAAGCTATATAGGACTACCACACATGTGCGAATAATAAAGCTATCTCACAACCCACATGGCACAATAGAGTATTACACGAAGTAGCTGACGATGAAAATAACATCCAACGCCCGAATACTCCTCCATAAGGAATTCTATGCTGAATGAACAAACCCAGGCTGGTGTAGAGTACACATCCACATTTGGACCACCCATCAAAACGGACCTCAAAACGATTCTAATCATACCATGCTTGGGCAAATACCCTCTCAAGGATGCACAGTGACCTTTTTCACGTGACACACAAGAACAACCGTTGAATCCGGAACAAACTTCCACAATTCACAATGAACTGAATAGAGCGCTTTCAGGCCTAAACTCTCACTTTAGCGATAGTACCAAATATTCATACTTGGTTTCAATCTTTAATCAATTAAGCGACTACATGTCACACTTATACAATCTTCCCGTGAGATAAATTCCCACGACCTTTCGCACTAGGTAAAAAGTCTGCACATCCATTCCACCGGCCACACTAAAGCTGTAATGCAAATCAAGAATCCGCAATCAGTAAACAAAGCCTCTTACACAGGACACCGATATCAGGTGACGCTAAAGACAATACCAGTTTATTCTAACCATCTGAATCCTTTCTTGCTCATACGAGCTCGTGACATTCTTGTCAACACCAAATTGCAACCTTGATCCTCAACTTCAAATTCCCATGCCGCTCACTGTTGATACCCAATTTTTCTCAAACTATTTTAAAATTTGCATATATACCTTCAAAATCACTCTTTATAATAACTGATATTTTTCCGTAATTTTTCATATTTTTATTAAATTCTTTTCCAATTTATTCAGTATTTTTATATTCAATAATTATTCATAAATTGTATTATAAATAATTTCAAAATATTTCCCAGCTCAAAATATCATTTTTAATCCTATTAGGATTTGATTATTTTGCAAATTAGCCAATTGGCATTATTTCGCTATAATTACAATAATTTTGCAATTATAGCCTAATTGTACATTTTATGCAATTTTAATTCAATAGCTAGTCATTTTATATTTTAAATATTAGTTAATTACCTTAATTTCACCTATTTAGACTTAATTTCATTTTATATGATTATTAGCTATTTTTATTAATTATTTATCTAATTTTAATGGATATTTAACAAATAGCCATTGTTTATTTAAATGCCAGCCTAAATCAAACCTGGTCCTAACCCAATTAACCCCAGCCCAAACCAAATTCCTACCCGGCCCAACCCCACGACTAATCTAAGTCGTTGATCAATTTAAATCAACGGCCCGGATTAGTGTTACCATAATTAAACCTAGGAGACTACCCCCAACCCCTCATTCACTCGGTCTCTCTATCTCTCTAATATCTCTCTCTCTCTCTCTCTCTATCTCTCTAACTCTCTAGAGATTTCCAGTCTCCTCTCCGCCTCCGATGAGGCCCTTCGTCTTCTCCGGCCAACCTCTCCACCGGAAGCCATGGAGCCCTCATCATCCTCCTGCCTCCTATGGTCCCTTCACGCCGGTAATGCTATCCCTAAGGCCATCAAAGGACGAGGACCAGTCTCCTCACACCTATGGTCTGTTCCTACTTGCTTCAGGTCTCCAGGGCTCGATTATGAGTAAGATCTTTCCATCTTTGGCCCAAACCTATGGGTCTCTAGGCCGGTATCTTCATCTTTGGGTTCACCCTTCAAACCCTAGCTTCTGAATCTTTCGATTCTTTTAGATATGTAATAGATCTACGCATACTATGAGGTTTTCCTATGTTTTCTATAAAGAATCTCCCATCTCTTGAACGATTTCCTCATTTTTCATACTAGCGTTTCAAAACCTTTTTTGCAAAATGATTTCTTTGGATTTTCAACAATTACTTTATGATTTTGAGCATGTTTAAAAGTCACTTGAGTCTTTTCTTTTGTTTGAGACATTTAGTTAAGAAACCCTAATACTTCTGGTTTCAATTTGAAGGTTTGAATCTGTTTGCAATGTTATTTGCATGAACTTTCTGGATTTTTTACAATGCCTTATGTGTTCTATACTTCTTGCCTTGATTTGTTGTTAAGGTTTTCTGAATCTCTACTGTCCTTTTAGCTACTTGCTTAGGTTTTCTCTCACTTTTGTTCAACACATGCTGTTTATCGACTAGTAAGTCTAATTATTCATTTTATTGATTACTGGTTCTGAGCATTTCTCGTAAAGCTGTAATATCTTACTTGACTCTATAACTTCGTGTATTCTCCTGATAGATCTCTACTAATTTTTGAATTATTTCCTTGATTGTGTGATGATTTCCTTAGTTATTATTGACCCCCGTAATTTTTCAATCTCATGCGTAATTCTCTGAACCAATTTTTCAGAATTAAAATTGTACCCCACCCTATTTATGTGCACAAACATGTTGTTAATTACTTGACATATACTTTCCTTATTTGAAACATTATGTATCCAGTACTTATTACATGCCACATGCTTTTACTATGTTAAAATCAGTCTTGTGATTGATTCCTTTCCTTGTTTAATATGATTTGTATCCGTTTGAACTATGACTCCCTAATTAAAGGGAGTCCGGTTCTTTAATTGATTCTGATTGAGGTTCTTCCTAAAACTCTACTAAATTATTGTTTCCTACCTTATTTCTCTGGCCTGTTTAAAACTATATATATACACTACTCTTTCATTAACAAAAAAAAAAAAACGAACATAGACCTTGTTCTATTCTCTCTTGCTCACACACACACAATCTACTATTCTTCTCTCGATTGTTTGCTATTGCTAGTCGGCTAGAAGCCAAGACTAGCTATTCTACTTATCTCTTATTCTGTATTTGCTATCTTCAACTGGTATATTTCTAGTTTATATTTAAATTCTCCAAAACAACATGTTTCTCTGGTTATTACGATGCATCCTACTTCTGGTTTCCTTTTACTTATGGTTATGTTGTCCTACTTGCAACTAGTTTCACATATTATGTTGTTTGGTTCTGGGTATCTCCTCTCTTATAGCCTCAGCATGCAATCCCTAGGATACTATAATTGCATTGTATGTTACTTAACATGTGTTTCTTAAACCTATGTATCATTATGTCCTACCCTCTCCCAGTACTCCCTCGAATCTGATTATGTTTAGATCTTGGCATGAATTCTTGGTGACTAACTGTGTTGTTGACTGGTCAGACTCAATACTAGTCTATGACATTCTAATACTTCTCTAATGCTAATCTGTTTCTATGTGTCCCCAATCCCCATTGTCCCTGAGTGAAATCTATGTTTGAATGTGTTGAACCTGTGCGAGTTGTTTGCTGCTTTTCCAAAGATGTTTACATTATATTCAAGTTGTTTCGTTACTGATCAAAACCTTTTCAAAAAACTTCTTTATTGACCGAATCAAGCCAGTACTGTTTTGTGTCAAAACATTTTCAAATCTATCTCCTGCACTTCACTTAATTCCTAGACCTTTAAGTTCTGCCCCCTCTGTGTGAGCACTGCTTTGGGACCTTAAGTTCCCTCTGAACTCTGACACACTGAGGTTGGTATTTCCACACTGCACATGTTTAACTCCTGGTTACTAAGTCTGGGTGTGAGCACTGCCCGGGAGCCCTTGAGGTCCTTAGGGAACTTTGACACACCCGGACTGTGAAAAGGCTATGAATACCATATGGCAATGAGGTTTAGAGGATTTGGGCCTAATTGAAGGCTCCTTATAGAATAACTTCTTATTTTTCACTTCTGGTTGTGTAATTCATAATCCTTGGCCTGTAATAATTTGTAAATAATTCTGGGGCTGGATAGTGAAACGGGAGGGGTAACTATGCATGCCTAGATATTACAAGGGTAGAAACCATGCTCAGGTTTTTATTCCCTATCTATGCAATAGAGATCTTGCCTATCTGGTATTCAACATGCATTAGATATCATGCTACTTAGGATTTATGTGTCTGGTATTCAACATCTCATCTACGCTTAGAAATCCTGCCTATAGGATAAATAATAACAATAAAATAAACTACTATTACGTGATTCTGTCCATGTAAACATGTTCTGAAACTTCATTAGAAGTCATGTCCTAGGATAAATAAACTGCAATCATGTCTCACCACACCTGTGCACTTAGAGATCCTGTTTCTAGGTAAGTAACATTAACAAGCTGTATTCTTGCTATTCCTGAAACGGTGCATAATGTTATGATTTTATGTGCATTTAGAAATCCTGTTTAGGTTACTATGCATCATGCTGCATTAGATATCATGCTATAGGATTGTACTCATTTAACTGCACTTAGTCTAAATACATATATCTAAAACAGTCCCCTGTTCTAAACAACTGGTAATTAGTCCTTGCACATCTTCAACACCTAGAATTGCATGTTATTAGCTATAAACAATCTGAATAACTGTTGCATGTTATCTTACATCTAGGCAAGCCTTAGGTAATCAACTTAAAAAATAAAACCAGAACTGTCCTTTGTGATTAGTGTTCAATTGTCAGCATGCTTAAAACCAGTAGGCAAGCCTGATTAAGACTTCCTCTATGAGTTATGCAATAAATCTGTCTTTTTGTTATCACTTAAATATCATGCTTAGGATCTGAAATTGAATATGGACCTTAATTGTTTATGAGACATGCTGTTTATGTGCACTGTTTCTGGAGGTCTTTGAGCCCTTTCCTGTTTATGTGCTACCCGCTTTATTTGCAGTTCTACTTGTTCATTATATGTCGCCTTAGCATTTTCACCTTTAAAACCTGAGGGTCTGCCTAGTACCTCCTTTAGGATAGGAGTCCTGATTTCCTCCGGGACTGAAAGGAAGGGACAGGTAACAACATGCAATAGAGGTCGATTCCAACACTCGATTTAGTTACTTTCACGGGGTGGGAAATGGTAGAATATGGATATGATGACCGGTACGCTAATACCACGTGTAGTCCCTCTTCGAGGATTTCTGATTAGCGGGTATTGTATTGATGTGATCCATATTATTATAAACCTAGGATACCTTTTATATGGTTAGATTGTATTCCTTTCAAAAGCTAATCTTCTTTACTATTTTCAAACATCTGCATGATTAAGACTTAAATCCCCTTTTATTTGAGCCTTTATTTGTTTGTTTGCTAAGCCGTAAAGATTCACAGAAACCATTTGGCTCTGAACCACACTTGTGGATCCTAAGGGGTGCCTAACACCTTCCCCTTAGAATAATTTCAACCCCTTACCCAATCTCTAGTTAGTAATGTAGTTGTAATTGAACCTCTTAGGTGCCCTAACGCACCGTTAAAATCGTTAGGTGGAGACGCTTCAAAATATGCAAATCCCTTTTCCAAAAGGAACGAGTTGTCTCAACCCATGTCATAAACCCCTTTCAACCGGGCCTCGAAAGGAGCGCTCGAGGAAAATGGGGGGCGTGACACTCACTGCATCTAACATACCGATACACGAGAGTATCGGATTACATCATAACTCCTGAACTACTAGTAGAATAAGTACTTCATCATTTAGAAACCTATTACTTAGCTCATTTCAGAAGAATCAATGCAACAAGCAACTGAATTCTCAAACCGCGGGAACACAAACCTCATGTCCCGATTTGAACCGCCATGACTCTTCCAGAATCCATTTACTCAACCTAATCTTTAGAACCAAATACCTCCCAATTCAATCGAATTAATGTGGGTGTCAAGCCTCGTACGTGCTGCCACAAATCACATATATAACTAAACACGTTGAAGGAACTGATCATGACCACAATCATGTCGATTCAACCATTACTAGCCAACCCGTCTTCTTCCAGTTTATTCTCAACTTGCCTTAGAAATAATAATAGCTCCATTACTTATCATAACGAAACCCGACATCACTCATCCAGAGTGACCCAATCCACGAGACCACATTGTCTCACTACACATGAACCATCTCATATTCTCCTTAAGCGCACAATAGCATCGCCAACTGGTACACCCGTTCTGCAAGACCTTCCGTGAATCCAAAGCTACTTATTCTCTTCCTCTAATACCGCACCGCATACCCAGTGATAATATAGAACATTCCAATCCCTTTTTCATAATCCACTACAAAAGCTTGATACTTAACCATACTACGAACTCGAAATCCTTAGGCACCGCACTTTGAATTTTTGAACCCACTATAAATGTTGTTGAGAGTCACCCACTATTACTCGTTCCCAAATACGAACAAACTCCAAGGCCCTGCTAGCACATGAACACCCTCTCAAAGAAGCAACTGACTGAATTCCATTCTTTGTACATCACATCCTCACAAGCGTAACTCTGAGTCTTCCCAAAACCTGATGAATTGACAAGGCCAAATGTAGTACACATTCCCCAAATCTTTCGCTCGAATTACCATTGATGCTTTCTTTCCTTAGCCGTAATGACTCACCAATATGCCGATAACTAAAAACCTCACAAGTAGAAAACCATGCAATTCAGTCGTAGACAATGGGGCTCTCCCACTTAGCTTAAAGCTATAATTTCATAACCCTGGAACCTACCAAGATTCCTTCTTATTCATTGACATCAACTCGCACAATCGTCCCGCCAAATTCCTCTAAATCTTCATGTTGACCATTTCATGAACACTCTGAATCACTAGCCACATTTACATATTCGACCTCCTACCGGATAGCTAGTAAAATTCTTCGTAGAAGCTTCATCGACACCACGTAACCGCTAACCTACTCACATGAGACATTCCACCTGTGGAAATTCCATGCCGACCTCTTCCAATGATGATGCACCGAGTACAATTACGTTGAAACCAATAAACCCTCCTGAGCCCATGCTCATTCACCACCTGTACAAGTCCGTTCATCCCCCATTGAATCAACTACATGTGCGACAATACATTCCAATCCGTAGTCATGTTGCATCCCTCTTCATATCAAGCAACTGCTTCCTGTCATATCCAATCTTCCTGAGTATAGTTGCCAATATTCCAAATTAGTCCGTAGACCTAGTCACTATTCACCATAAATCCCAAATCACTCAAAACTTTTCTCAAGATGTGTAGCAATCTTGTCACATAACCCATATGCTACTCTGCCACTCTCCCACTTTGGTCAAACCCTCTCCTTTAAGTAGTTACTCGACTTCCGCTTCTCACACTTGGCCTTCTAGAAATTTAACCACCACAAGACATCTCCCACATGTCTTTCCTCATCCTCCGCTGCCCAGTTGTTGCCTTAAATCAAAATCCGTCTCCATAGCACTTGAACTAATAGATCGCTACCAACTTTAAAGCCTCTTGAAGATCATCCTTCTCGAACCATCAACACCAAGAACACCGATTCGATCCTGAACAACTACACACCACGATCTATGACAGCCGCTTCCCTGACACTATTTCACAACCTTGCCCCAAAGGCGAATTGAAGAAGACCATAACACCGGCGAACCCAACACATTCAATCAAGGATGATGACACCACATCACAGATGATAATTCCACCATGCTCGAAAATACCAAGTCTCCTTAGACCATCAATCCAAACGTGAACACTCATAGTCTGATTGTCTTTCCTCCGCTAGAAATAAAACATTGAACCTCTGAATCATGCACTGAGAAAACCTCCTTTCAAGTCGTTCACTGCCCCGACACAAAGAAAAATATCCTACCATTACTTCAATACCGTGCGATAACAACTCATGAACATCATAGCAATCTATGCATAGCCTCAAAACCATCGGAAATACATCTACTGAGCTGAAATGACAAAACATCCTTGCGCAAGGCGACGACATTAACCCAATCGAATACGCAGGGAGAAACATCTTGAACCACGTCTACAATACCATCACAATTTGTCGATTCCCAATTGATAACAAGCGCTGCACGTCGCATAAGATTGAATCAGAAAGATATGAAGGCATAAGCCTTAAAGGAATAAAGTCCCCGATGAGTAATCAAGAAGGAAAATGCTCCTAACAGCCCTGTAGCATCTCGAAGATAAGTACAGACGTTTCCGCACCAATCCGAAAGAATCTACTAGACTTGCTCATGACTCGTGAGACCTAAGTGAACCTAATGCTCTGATACCATGTTGTCACGACCCAAAATCCATAAAAGGTCATGATGGTGCCTAACACTTCTGTCAGGCAAGCCGGCAATTAAATGATTTACTTCATTACTCATTTTAGTATTTTTTCTTTGAAATCATAATATCCTTCAATTAAATAATAAGAGATAAAATTAACAGAGTAAATGACAATATTTTTACAACTTTAATACAAAACAATCCAAAAGTATCCCCAAAACTCGGTGTCACAAGTGCATGAGCATTGACTAGGAAGTATGATAAAATGAAACATTTTTCTAGAACACAAAATTAGACAGGAAAAATGTAAAATAACTCGGAACGAGACTCTGTACGTGTTGCAGACTCGTAACGTGGAATGCAACTCACCTAAGTCCCCGCAATAACTGCGCCTCTGCGCCCACAAGGACACTAGACATAAATGCGCCTGCACAAAAATGTGTAGCAAGTGTAGTATGAGTACGTAAATCAATGCATACCAGTAAGTATCCAGTCTAACCTCAAAGAAGTAGTGGCAAGGGGTCGACTCCGACACCTATTATGGGCTAACAACTCATAACATGAAGTAAACAATTCTTTTGTTAATAGCAAATGTCCAAATTTATTTTTATCATTTAACATTTTGTATCTCATGCCAATGAAGCAATATAAATTATTATAAATTCCAAAGCAATCAATTCAATCATGCGCAAATCATGCCGAGGTCATATGACCCGATCCAACATAAATATTAAACTGTGCACCGCCGAGCGTTGAACGACGCGAACCATAGATGCATCCATCTTCTACTGAGGCATTCCGCCCACTCCACAAAAAAGAAAACACATTTAAAACAATCAATTAAAGATTCATTAAGGGGCAATTATTCAAGTAAATATCAATTCTCATTAACGGTCAAGAAAATAAAGTTTAAACTTTTACAATTCTTTTATCAAGTTTCACTATGATTTAAGCAATTAAATTAACAAGTAGGGTGCAACATCGCATGTATAACATGATTTGGGTCCTAGACTATCCGGACATAAGCATAATAGTGGCTATGCACGGATTCTCGTCACCTCGTGGATACGTAGCCCCCACAAATAGGAGCATATAATAGTTTGATTCACCTATGGGGTTGTTTCCCTCTTACAAGGTTAGAAAGGAGACTTACCTTGCTCTGAAATTCCATAACCGACTCCAAAGCCTTTCCAACAACTCAAACCGATGCCCATCACTCCAAAACTAGTCAATAATGTGCAAATTCATAAATATATACTCTAATACTCATTATAATCCAATTTAAAACAATTTCCAACTGCGCTCGAAAAGTCGATAAAAATCACCCTCGGACCCACGTACCCGGATTCCAAAAATTTTTGAAGACAAACATTACTTGTAACCCCACGAACTCAAATATATAATTTATTTCCAATTCCATGTCTGTGGTCAAAATTCAAAAATACCAATTTCTAGGTTTTTCTTCAAAATCCCAAATTTCTACAAATTTTCATGTCTAATTCCATGTATAAACCTTCTATTTAACTCATAACTAATAGAATTAAGTTACCTAATGATTGACGGTGAAAATGGTGCTCCAAAATTGCTCTCAGGTCGGCTCCCATGGAGGAAATGAGATAAAATGAGCCAAAACCCGTTTCTTGCAACTTATAGATTGCCCAAGCTCCCCTTCATCGCGAACGCGACACTGCCCTTAAGTTTGCGAAGTCCAGTAGACTCGGCCCAGAAATTCTTCTTCGCGAACGCGGAAAGCCCCTTGCGTTCACGAAGCACATCCTGTCTCTACCCCCAGTTCCTCTAACTCTTCTTATTCACGTCCTTCAATTCGCGTTCGCGAAGGCTTATCCAACTTCTTCCTTGCATTCGTGAAGGCCAAATCCAGCAGCCCCAAAATCCCTTCTTCGCGAACGTGGGACTCCCTTCGCGTTCGCGAAGGACAACACCAGAACCAGAACCAGCAACAGCAGTTCCAAAACAACTCAAAATGATCCGAAACTACCCCGAAACATACCCGAGGTCCCTGGGACCCCGTCCAATCATGCAAAAGTCCCATAAAATAACACGTACTCGATCAAGGCCTCAAATCACATCAAACAACATCGAAATCATGAATCGCACTCCAATTCGAGCTTAACAAGCTTTAGAACTTCGAACTTCCACATTCGATGCTGAAACCTATCAAACCACGTCCGATTGACCTTAAATTTGTCACACAAGTCACATTCGACATTATGGACCTACTCCAACTTCCGGAATTGGAATCTGACCCCGTTATCAAAAAGTCCACTCCCGGTCAAACTTCCCAAACACCACCAAATTTGAACTTTCTCCAAACGACCCCAAAATGACCTACGAACCTCCAAATCCAAATCCATATGCGCTCCTAAGACCATAATCACCATACGAAGCTATTCCCAGGATCGGAATCCAAAACAGACATCGATAACATTGAAATAAACTTCAACCAAAACTCATGAAATTCTTTCAAAGTATCAACTTTCCATAATGCCGAAACGCTCTCGGGTCATTCAAAACCCGATCCGAATATATGGCAAGTCCAAAATCATCATACAAATCCGTTGGATTGTTCAAATCCCGATTCCGAGGTCGTTTACTCAAAAATCACACCTTAGTCAATTTTTCCAACTTAAATCTTCCGAAATGATAATTTTCTTTCCAAATTAACTCTGCACGACGAACCACGCACTAGAGCTCAAAACGACCGTCGGGTCGTTACATTCTCTCCCACTTAAACATGTTTTCATCCTCGAACATCCTAAGAACTGCTCCGAAATTTGTCGAAATCATTGGTCAACACCTCGTGCACCTACCTGTGCTACCACAAACCAGTTGAGCACATTAGCTTAAGCCAGTCCAAAGATCCTCCCTTTTGTTCAGTCAAACTAGCCTTAGATCCAAGTTCCAATATCTGGAATCCTCTACCAGGCCTGTTTCCAACATACGAACACCGTATTCGCCATTACTCGTTATACAAAAACATGATTGTATACCTGTTCTGAATTTGCACCATGCACTGCATAATTCACATGACCATAATAACATCCTTTGACAACAATAGCCACAATTCCACGAATCCGATGCCCACAACACACCTCATGATACGTATAAGTTATGTTTCCAACTCTTGCAATACTGCCACGACTAAAGAGATGTGTAGAAATTCATAACCAACTGCTAAGTCAACAATTCATTGAGTCTCTCCTCCTGATAAAACCATAACCTCATTAGGACCCAAATAACAATATTTGCTCTTAAATATGCCTCATATAAATCTGATCGCACTGATCCCAGGTCTAAAATCCCGTCTCACCCAGTACAAGTTGTTCCGGCAATAAGCCACCACAAACACCACCAAAAGTCGCATATGATGCCACCATGTGCCAACAAGCCATAAACTCGAATGTGATACATATGGGAAAATGAATTATAGAAAGAACTACTCAACCAATGTAGCTGATTAATCAACCGAAAAGGTGTTATGAAACATCCTTAGAAAATGCGAGACAAAATACACATGAAAATATATAGGGAGCTGTGCACAACATCAAACTATTGCGGCGTGCAACCCGATCCACACATGATACCCGTGATGGCGTGCAACCCGATCCCAACAACGTAGCCGTGGCGGCGCGAGATGTAACACTCATACTCATGAAATTCCTGAATATCAACCATAAGCACGCCAAGTGCACAATACCATCCCTGGAGAGATAGACATTGCCATACACTACAAAACTCAAGCACGACTAAGGTGCAATGAATGACCTGCATCTCGAGAGCCATCCTACTCATATAACACTGCAAGATACACAGGACCACCACATATATGCGAATAATCAAGCCGTCTCACAACCCACACAACACAATAGAGTATTACACGAAGTAGCTGACGACGAAATTAACATCCAACACCCGAATACTCCTCCATAAGGAATGCTATGGTGAATGAACACACTCAGGCTGGTGTAGAGTACACATCCACATTTGGACCCATCAATGAACCTCAATCGATTCTGATCATACCATGCTTGGGAAAATACCCTCTCAAGGATCCACAATGACCTTTTTCCCGTGACGCATAATAACAACTATCAAATCCGGAACAAACTTTCACAATTCACAACCAACTGAATAGAGTGCCTTCAGGCCTAAACTCTCACATTAGCGATATTACCAAATCCCCATAATTGGTTTCAAAATTTAATCAATCAAGTGACTACATGTCACACTTATACAATCTTCCCGTGGGATACACTCCCACGACCTTCCGCACCAGGTAACAAGTCTGCACGTCCAACATAAATATTTAAATTGTGTACTACTGAGAGTTGAACAACGCGAACCAAAGATGCATCTATCTTCTACCGAGGCGTTCGGCCCGCTCCACAAAAAAAAAAAAACACATTTAAACAACCAATTCATGATTCATTAAGGGGAAATTATTCAAGAAAATACCAATTTTCATGAACGGTCAAGAAAATGAAGTTTAACATTTACAATTATTTTATCAAGTTTTAATATGATTTAAGAAATTAAATTAACAGGTAGGGTGCAACATCGCAAGTATAACATGATTTGGGTCCTAGACTATCCGGATATAAGCATAATAGTAGCTACGCATGGAGTCTCATCACCTCGTGCGTATGTTGCTCCCACAAATAGGAGCACATAATAATTTGATTCACCTATGTGGTTATTTCCCTCTTACAAGGTTAGAAAGGAGACATACCTTGCTCCGAAATTCCATATCCAGCTCCAAAGCCTTTCCAACAACTCAAATCGATGCCCATCGCTCCAAAACTAGTCAATAAATGTGCAAATTAATAAATATATACTCTAGTACTCATTATAATCAAATTTACAACAATTTCCAACTCCGCTTGAAAAGTCAATAAAAACCATCCCCGGACCCACGTGCCTGAATTCCGAAAATATTTGAAGATAGACATTACCTATAACCCCACGAACTCAAATATATTAGTTATTTTCAATTCCATGTCCAATTTAGTGATCAAGATTCAAAAATACCAATTTCTAAATTTTTCTTCAAAATCCCAAATTTCTACAAATTTTCATGTCTAATTCCATGTATAACCTTTTATTTAACTCAAAACTAGTAGAATTCACTTACCTTTTGATTGACGGTGAAAATGGTGCTCCAAAATCGCTCTTAGGTCGGCTCACATGGAGTAAATGAGATAAAATGAGCCAAAACCCGTTTCTTGCAACTTATACACTGCCCAAACGCCCCTTCATCGCGAACGCGACACATCCCTCGCGTTCGCGAAGCCCAGCAGACTTCGTCTAGAAATTCTTCTTCGCTAAAGCGACAAGCCTCTCGCATTCGCTATCACACCTCTTTTTTGCCACGCAACCCTATTACGAGGTTGAGTTAGAAGAGTTTTTCCAATTAAAGTGACATTTTGAAAAGGGATTATTTATTATTTAGAGTCGCCGCTTGGAATTGAGTTTTGGTGTTCCAAGTCACCTTTTATTGAATCCCTTACCAAAAGGAATATTTGACTCCTAATTTATGGTCTACGAAAACAGAAAACTAAGTAAGAAGTTCTGTTGATCGAGGGGAAGGTGTAAGGCACTCCTCGAGACCGTGGTTCTAGCATGGTCGCTTTATTGACTAATGTAAGGATTAAATCAATTTTTTTAGCTATTATTATATTTTATTGATTATGGCTTATTTATATCCGCTTAATTAATTATTGTATTTTTTTAATGTGTTCACCTAGATGCGGTACGCACACACGGTATTCTTCTTTGAAGTTGGATGTTAAACCAAGGTACGAGAATGTAAACATGGTTAAAACATAATTATTTTAAATTTAAAGGCATCGAGACGCGAGAATGCACACATGACCCTTTTATTACTGTTTACCTTGAAAATGGTAATTGCAATTATATTTGATTTTGTGGTTCTAAAAATATGTGATCTATTTTAATAATAGTTGTTTAGAAAATAGATGCTAAGTGAGAGGTAAGAAAATGAGATAAGAGCGAAGGATAATGAGTTTGTGCAAACCGAGCAGTTATGAGACGAGGTCTCGAGCTGGTCGAGAACAGGGTCTCGAGGTCGAGCCCGAGATCTTGACAGAGGACGGTCGATGAGGGTATAACAGTATTGAAGCCCTCGAAGATGGCCTCCTTATGATCAATAGTGAGCAATAAATGAAGAACAATTAATGAACACAATAAATGAAAGGCAATAAATCAATGGAACAATTGTAGAGAATGTTTAGATTAAAGAGCAGAGAATGTTCTTGTTCTTGTATTCAATATCATCTGTGTTACAAAATGACAAGGGTGCCCTTTATATAAGAGGAGGGGGGATCCAAACATAGTACGTGTGTAATTATTACAAAGATAAACGGCTGGTACAACCATTTAATATCACAGTACAGACTTGTACTATTTTGCGGGCTTGGTCAGCTTTAACCACGTGCCTTTTAGGAACTTACCGCTTTTCCATGATGGTCTTTGATTTAGACCGCCGCGAGTTCGAGCGTGGAGAATCCTCGACATGCTTCCTCGATGTCAAAACTCGAACTGCTTTAAGCCTTCTGAAGACGGGCTATGAAGTTCCATAATGATTATAAAATCGGGCTCTCCGATTTTAGACGTATACAGATAGTCCCCGTATTTCTTAGAATGAAGTGATAAGAAACGGTCTTGAATTCTTGCCTCTTTGGTATCCCTATTATGATGTCAGCCTCATCAGAACATTAAATGACGTGACATAAAGGCTGTGCAGAGGTCGCTGTCAGCATGATTCTCGAGAAGCCCACGAACCGCTATTGGTTTGACCTTTTCGCTTCAAACATGCCCAAATGGCTTCTATAAATACTTCAATCATTTGCCTATTTTACAACATCTTCAATTCTTCAAAATTTTACTAACTGTTTTCTACTTTCATCCTCTTTCTGCGCTTGCTTCTTCATATTCTTTCTTTAAAACTCAGTTACAATTATGGCAAAAGCCTCCAAAATGGTACCTCAAAAAGAGGGAGTCACTTCTTCATCACGCCCGTCTAGGGGAAAATAAAAAACTCCTCCTAGCATCGAGTAGTGCATTCCTGGTCCTTTTAACACCGTTGCGATTTTACCATCGAAAACCCCCCTTCTACACCGGGCCGATGCAATCCCATGTCTAGGTATATAAGTGTAGTGACCGATACAGAGAGGGTAAAACTAGACGGGAGGCGGCGCAAGTAGAAATCCCCACAACTAACGAAAGTGTAGTCACACATAAAGCTGGCTTTCTTAGCGTATATACATAACCCTTCACTTTAGGTCCCGTAGATTCTTCTTCTCCACCGATAGACCCGGTGATTCTAGACTTCTGTTGTCAATACTGAGGGACACTCGATCAGATTTATCCTTCTTTCTGGAGGATTTTATATATGATCCGATACATTGTCAACATGGTCGAGGGAATGAATTTCACCCTCGATCACTTGATCAGATTGTATAGCCCTCGTTTCTTCAGAGGGGGTTTAATTAAGCTGCACCGTCGATCTGCCAAGGCATTCTTTGCCTGCATCGATAAGGATAAAGACAGAGGATGGATGAGACAATTTTTTAGAGTCAGAACCTCAGACATCATCCCTATTGATAGAATGTCGTTCCCGGAGGAATGGACTATGAAGCGTAAGTATCCCCATATCGAGAATGTTTTACCACCTCTTTTTCTTCTTCCGGTCTGACCTCCTTCTCTTTTGATTGATTTTCTTCTAATTTTATAGCGACCGTTTGGTTCCCCGGCGTAGTATAGGACCTTCTGGGATGGGTCAAACTTTTGGATTCTGCCTTTCCATACGACAAACGCGTTTGGCGCGATTTGGCTAAAACACGGTGGTAGGCCAAGAACTATGGTATGCGCTCATTGTTGTCATTTCCTCATTCTTTGTAAGTATTCTCTATGGTGGCGAGTTTGATGCACCATGCATGTGCAGACCTTGGGGAATGTGTGTCGATGAGACCGCCCCCTCCTGGTGAGGGAGAGGCTTCGAGAACCGCCAAGGCCAAGGACAAGAAAAGGAAGAAGGAGACACCAGTGGAGTCTCCAAAATCCAAGAAAGAAAAGGCTCGGAAGAACAAGAACGATGCTACGGTCCTATCCTCGATGGCTATTGAGAGACTATGTGCCGAGGAAGAAGATGATGATACCTGCCCTTTGGTACAATGGGAAAAACGAAGCGTTGATGCTTCGAGTATTGCTGGACGGATGTCTGCTGAGTAAGAGGAGGCCGATGCGAACCCTTCTTGTGCCGAGGAGACCCTCGAGAAGGGTTCGGGTGCAGTCCCCAAGCCGCTCGTCGGACATGGTACAGTTTGCGTCAGTGAGTTCGAAAGGCCCGATTCTGAATTTTTTTGGGGCGAGAGGAAGCCCCGACGGAGGTCGCTGCTGCAGGCGAATTTCAATCGGGCCTGTCATTCTCTCCAGGGGAGATACGAGTTGCCCAGGACAGGAATGCCCCTGGTTTGGGGACCTCTCAGGGAGAGGATGATGCATTCAGAAATTACTTTTAAGGCGTTGAGGAGGAGACCGATATTGATGCCCCTGTTGCTCTCGAGGAGGCCGAGAGGCTTCAAAAGCAGGTAACCTTCTTCATATAATATTCTATGCTTCGAATTTCTACTCTTGCTTTTCTAACTTTCTTCCTTTGTGCTTTAGGTCAATAAGTTGTATGACCAAGTCTTCTCTAAGCTGCAAGATGAGTTGACTCATCGTGGAGAGGATCTTGAGAAGCTTATATCGGAGTCAATTGAGCTGGAGGCTCTACGTGCCCGAAAAGAGGAGGAGATGATTAACCTCCAAGCAGGCTTGGAGAGAGCGCTCCAGGAGAGGGCCGACTTTATCGAGCAGGTACCTAGTACCCATAATCTTATCTTTTATTGTCATACTTGGTGCTAATTAGCTTATCTTCTATATCTTTCAGATTAGGCAAAAGGATTCCCTAGTGGGGAAGCTCCGAGAGGATGTTGTGCCAAGGATGCCGAAATCCTCGAGTTGGCGCGGTTGAATGATGTCGTGGCTTTAGAGAGGGACACGCTTGGGGAAAAGCTATCCTCGATTCAGGGCCTTCTTCGAGGTGCTCAGAAGGAGACTGCTATGTTATCTGCGGCCAAGTCTGAGGCCGATGAATTTGTCTCTTCATACAAAAGGGATGTTGCCGCCGCAAATGATAGGGCCAGGGAGATATCCGAGAAGGCCGAGCTAAAATTGGCTCGGGCAGTTGTGCATGCTCGCTTGCAACCCAGGAGGCAGGCCTTCAAGGAAGCGAGTGCTAAAGGTGCCGATCTCTTTGCCGATATTGAAGAAGCCAGGGGCTTGGAGGAAGAACCGGCAATTTCAACTACTTCGGATGAGGGCTCTGAAAGCGACTCGGGCAGTAGTAAAGGCAAAGTAGATTTACCTACTATTTTGCTTTTTTCTCTTTTGTACATGGGACCCTCAGGGGAGCTTTGTAAAATACCCTTGTAAGTATATTTTTGGAATGGAATAAATCTCTTCGTTTCTTATCTTTCAAACTTTGCCCTACAATGCTTATGCAAAAGTCATCCTTCAAGTTTCGAATCTAGCTCTTTGGAGCCCATACTTGCAGTAATAGAGACCCTCGAGGTCGGACCCCTTCTCAGGGCTAGGTCGGTATAGGGGTTTTGATCCCTCGAACGCTGTGTGACAGCATCATTCATATGACATGACCATTAAGTGACCGAGGTGGCCCCGTCGGTACACTTCCCCAAAAGTTATAATAACTTTGTCAGTTTAGGTCTTACAGCTTTGCAAAACTAGTTTTCTCTTTAACATTCTCTTCCTTTTCTCAGCTTGCAAAACTGCTTGATCTTTCTTCCTCTTTATCTTTGTTCAAATAGATATGGCTGCCGCGCCAAAATCCATTCACTAAGAATAAGGAAACCTTACCTCTGCTTCTTGCCCGACCAGTGGTACACTGCCGGCGTATGGCGATTTAACCTCGAGGTGTTTTGCTTTGAAGAAAGACTTTGCACTAGAGAGACCCTTCGATGCTCTGGGCCATCAAGAGCATGTGTCGAGGTTTATTCGATCTATAGAGGAGAACTACCTCAAGGACATGAGGAGAGATTGCGGATGGGGAGAAAATGTGATGCTGCAAATACCTTCCCGAGTAGAGAATATTATGACCGAGGTAGAAGGATTACTGAACGTGTATACGTACCCATTTACATTGGGACCCCTCGATCGCCTTGTGCTCAAATTTCGCAAAAGGTATCGAGTCACTCTGGCTCAAATTCATCCGTCCTTCTGGCGGATAGTGTTGATGATAAGGTACTTTACTGAAAAGGCTGAGCTCGAGTTTACCCTTAGCCACCTTATCAGATTATATCAGCCTCAACATTGTAGAGGCCTGATTGCGTTACGACGTTGATCCACCAAGCCTTTTATTGCCAGTGATGATGTGGACCGGAACCGAGGATAGACGAGTCAGTTTGTCCGAGTGAGGACCGTCGACATCATTCCTGTAGAGTTCCTGCCATTCCCCGAAAAATGGAACTTTAAACGTAAGTACTATGTCGCATCTTAGTGCCCTTTTCTCTCAATGATTTATAAGGATGCTTCTTTTTATCTTCCCCAGCGGTCCCGTAGATCCGGAAGAGATCCCCGATCTTGCGGACTGGACTCGGAGGCTGGCAGCTTCTTCGACCTATGAGGAACGCAAGTGGCGGGATATGTCGAAGAGCAGATGGGAAGCAAAGCACCATGGTATGTGCCATGTGATTGCCTTTCGAGGAATGCTTTTCTTTATGTGTATTAACTCCATCGCCATAGGCGTTGGTGGATTCTCTGAGGTGATATCGTTCCCCTTCGAGGAGGGGGAAGGACCGTTGGCTTCGAAGCCGAGGGAAGATAATAAGCGGAAAAGGTCCTCAATGGATGAGTACATTCTCAATGAGGCGGGGCCTGCCCGGAGACACAAAGGAGACGCCGCCACTGAAAAGGACCTTATATACATTGGTTATTCTATAGACATCAATTCTCCTCGGGAGGATGGTTTTTCATCTATGGATCGAACCAGGGGCCCTCCCTAGGTTGCCGATCCTGTTGGGCCTGAGACCTCTAGCCTCGAGGGAGAGGTTCCACGAGAGGGAAGGATCAAGAGTCTTTCACCATCGTCTGCTTCCCCCTCGAAGTTTGAGGGACACTCGGGGCCAAGAGCCACCTAAATCTAGTGGGGTCTCGAGCGATCATATCCATATCGAAAGTGGTTCAACTGGGGCCGATGGGACCATACCAGTAGATGCACACTCAACTTTTGAGGAGGCTCAGCAACTCTGTTCCATGGTGAGTTTTGGTTGACTTTGTTGGCTTCTCAGCTTTTGTATTTTCATCTTTTCAACTGAAGCTTCTTTTTCATAGGCCTTTGACAAGCTCAAGTTCGAGCAGCTCTCTTGTGAGACCAAGTTGCGAGAAACTTTGGGCAAGGAGAAATCTCTCAGGCTTCTTTGTAATAAGAAAACAAAAAAGTTGATATATCTTTGATTGCAGATGCATCGAAGTTGAGACTACGAAGGCAATCTCGAGCAACAAGTAATCCTTATATTGAGGGAGTACATGCTTCCTTTCCCATCTTCAATAACTAATGTTTCGGTGCTTCAGTTGCAGAGAAAAACAGAAGCGTTGGATTGCCTTTGGGGTGAAGTCAGACAGGTCAATTCTGAATCCAATGCATTGAAGGCGCAGATAGGTGTTCATGCTGCGGCCCAAAGGAATGCTTTGGCCAAGGCTTCTGCCCTCGAGGTACAACTTTGCAATGCTCGAGAAAGTAGCTCGACTTAGACATGCAGGATTTCCATGCTCGAGACTGATCTTTCGAGGATGAAGGCCGAGGTCGTGGATGCTCGGGCTAAAGCTGAAGAAGTTCGAGCAAAGGCCGATAAGAAAGTGGTCATTTATTTCAAAGATGCTGCGAATGCTCAGGCTGAGCTGAAGGGAGCGTTTGACAGAGAGAGGAGGGGCAATGAGTATGCCCGATACAGGCCTCGGAGGGGGACCCTCGAAGAGATTCATGCTAGGGGCTTTGATCTCTCGAAAGAGATAAAGCAGTCCAAGGCGGATGAGATCGACGCCAAGTTTCCTTTCTTCTGGTGTTGATGCCGATATTTGAAGGCCTCCGAGGGAGATGGTCCATAGAGCGGGATAGGTTTTTCTTTCTTGTCCTTTGTAAAAACTCTTGTGGGAGCATTGTAAATGTATATTTGTAATATACATATATATAAAAAATTCTTTGGTATTTCTGATTAGCTTGTGTCTATTTTTGTTTTGAATTCCGATGCTTGTTGATAATTAGCCTGATGAATTGGACTTCGAAATGAAACCCTTGGGGTTATGAATTGGCCCTGAGGCTTTTTAGGCTGGCCCTTAGGCTCTTACGCATTGGGTCGATACGACCTTTGATATGGCTGGCGCTTGGGCTCTTACGCATTTGGTCGGTACAACCTTTGATATGGCTGACAGTTGGGCTCTTATGCATTTGTCCCTTAGGCGCTTTAGTTAACCGTTTAGGTCTCAGTCTTCGAGTCAGGTTTCGACTCTAGCTCATAGACCCTTAGGTTTTTTAAATTGGCCGTGAGACTCTTTAAGCTGGCTCTTAGGCTCTTACACATTGGGTCGGTATGACTTATAATATGGCTGGCGCTTGGGATCTTATGCATTGGGTCGGTACGACCTTTGATATGGCTGACGCTTGGGATCTTACGCGTTGGGTCGGTACGACCTTTAACCGGTTCTTTTCAAAGTTTTTTCGAAGTAATTGGAGACCTGTGATTTTAGGGCGACAGTCAGACGTCTCCGAGTCGTGTTAGTTTGGCCGGAGCCTTATGACAGTGGTCATTGTATTTGGCCGTAGCCTTTTAGTCCCCGAGTGAGATAGCCTCGGTGTTTATATCGAGGGTATGCCTTTTTAGGGGTCTTACAAGTTTGAATATATAACCTTGACTTTGATATCGGTATTATGCCTTTTTAAATATTACAAATTTGTACATGCCTTGCTTAAGGTCTTACAGATTTAATATTGTCTCGTTGAGGTCTTACGATTCATGCCTTGCTTGAGGTCTTACAGTTTTGATGCTGCCTCGTGGAGGGCTTACATTGGTGCCTCATGGAGGGCTTATGAGATCGAAGTTACCAGCCCTGAGGTCTTATGGCTTTGAGGTTTTGATGATTTGATGGGGTGACTGCTGATGACAGTCCCTGAGACATCGAAACTTTTTGGCTTAGGAGCCGTTCTTTGTGAAAATAGCAAACTTTTTGGTGTTGCCTCATTGAGGTCTTATATTGTTGATATTGCCTCATGGAGGGCTTACATTGGTTCCTCATGGAGGGCTTATGAACTTGAACATGCCTCGTTGAGGTCTTATAGATATGATATTGCCTCATTGAGGGCTTATGAGCTCGAAGTTGCCAGCCCTGAGGTCTTATGGCTTCGAGTTTTCGGTGTCAGTCCCCGAGTGCTCGGGAAATTTCTGGCTCTGGGCCCGTTTCTTGTGAAAACAGAAAACTTCTTGGTGTTGCCTCATTGAGGTCTTATATTGTTGATATTACCTCATGGAAGGCTTACATTAGTGCCTCATGGAGGGCTTATGAACTTGAACATGCCTCATTGAGGTCTTATAGATGCAATATTGCCTCATTAAGGGCTTATGAGCTCGAAGTTGCCGGCCCTAAGGTTTTACGGCTTTGAGTTTTCGGTGTCAATCCCTGAGTGCTCGGGAGATTTCTGGCCGTTTCTTGTGAAAATAGCAAACTTCTTTGATGCGCGAGTGTTTTGATGATAAAAGATTCTACTTTGATTACTTGGTACAAGTAACCAATTTTTTAACCATCGAGGATTCGATTATTCTATGTGGACACGGTTCATTCGACCGTTTGGTCCTATAAACCGTTCTCCTATCGAGACCCTCTTTGGCATATTTTAGTTTCATCGAGGAGGTGATCTCCTGGGGGGATGCCCCTCAGTATTTGAGGTTGATCAAAGAGAAGCCTTGAATACTTGGTGATTTCTCCTTAGGTAGCATATGGATGTTACCTCGTTAAAAACCTCATCGGTAAAACCCATTTGGGATAAAATCTGACATGAGGGAAAAAGAGCGCAACATATGCTTTAAAACCTAAGGCCTTCGAGCTGGAGGGTGCTTCGATTCCTTTCAATCGAACACCTGCACATAGGTTAGTGTAAAATGTGAAGAAAAGAGGGAGAGGATTGTCCCTTAACTGTGGCGGCGTTCAAGCCTCGATATGCTTCAATTACTCATTGCGAGGACGCGACACGGTTCTTTATTCGTTCATCCAAGGATTTAGTTTGTGATTGCTACTTGGCTGTTTGCTTGTTTTTTGGCTCCTTCGATGTAGAAGGTGTTGGTGTCGGTGCCACATCGTGCACTGCTAACATTTTTTTTACTGCGTGCTGCTCTCCGTACACTGTTTTTACTCCATCCTTCATAGGAAACTTCATCATTTGATGAAGGGTTGACGACACCGCCCTCATACTGTGAATCCATGGCCTTCCAAGCAACACATTGTATCTCATGTCACCGTCGATGACATGAAACTTGGTATTTTGAATTGTACCGGCCACTCTAATGGGGAGGATGATTTCCTCTTTCGTTGTCTCGCTCTCCATGTTGAACCCGTTGAGGACATGGGAGGCGGGCACGATCTGGTCGAGCGATCCGAGTTTCTCTACCACCCTCGACCTAATTATATTGGCCGAGCTACCTGGATCCATGAGCACACATTTAACTTGAAATTTATTCAAAAGAAAAGAAACTACCAGTGCGTCATTATGAGGTTGAGACAAGGTCTCGATGTCCTCTTCGCTGAATGAAAGAGCATCTTCAGGTATGTAGCTTCGAGTTTGCTTTTCCCTAGTGATGGATACTTTTGTTCGCTTGAAAATGTTCTCTGAGGGACGTCGACTCCTCCAATAATCATGTGGATGACGTGATGTGGTTCTTCTGTTTCATTCTTCCTGTTCGCCTCTCTTTCCCGAAATTGGTTTTTAGCTCGGTCGCTGAGGAACTCACGAAGGTGCCCTTTGCTAATCAGTCGGGCTACCTCTTCGTGAAGCTGTATGCAATCCTCGGTCCTGTAACCGTGGGTACCGTGATATTCACATATCAAGTTAGGGTTCCTTTGCGAAGGATCTGATAGTACGGGTCTTGGCCACCTGGTGTCCTTGATTTTACCTATGGCCGATACGATGTCTGAACATCGATGTTAAAGTTGTACTCAGATAGCCGGGGTGCCTCTAACGGTCCTGTGAGCCTGTCGAACCCTACTTTGCTCACGAGTCCCCAAGAATTCTGGCCTCGATCCATCCTTTGGTCATTTTGAGGTATGTTATTCCTCAGGATATTTCTTCGATTTTCTATATACGGTTGATACCTTTCTTTGCTTGGCCTCGACTCTCTTTCTAGAAGCCTCAATTCCTTTTCTAAGAGCCTGATGGGATACACCGAGCCCGAGGAGGCTTCTAATTGGTCATCCTCAACTCTGATCTTTGACTGATATCTGTTGTGTACATCCGCCCAAACTACAGCGGGATACTCGATTAAGTTTTGCTTCAACTGCTTTGAAGCTATCGAGCTTCTTCCATTCAAGCCCTGAGCGAAGGATTGCACTTCCCGATCATAGGAGACCAGTGGTAATTCCATCCGTTCCAATTGGAAGCAGGATATGAACTCCCTTAACATCTCATCCTCTCTTTGTTTGATTTTGAAGACGTCAGATTTCCTCGTAGCGACCTTGATGGCACCAGCATGCGCCTTCACAAAAGAGTCTGCCATCATGGCAAACGAATCTATCGAGTTCGGGGGCAGGTTATGATACCACATCATGGCCCCTTTGGACAGTGTTTCTCTAATTTTTTTTCAATAAGACGAATTCAATCTCGTCATCTTTCAGGTCGTTCCCTTACACAACACAAGTGTAAGCACTAATGTGCTCATTAGGGTCCGAGGTCCCGTTGTACTTCGGGAGATCGGGCATTCTGAATTTCTTCCGGATGGGCTTCGGGGATGCACTTGATGGGAATGGATTTTGCACGAACGTTTTTGAATCTACACCCTTCAGAATCGGGGGTGCGCCCGGTATCTGATCGACCCTCGAGTTATAGGTCTCTACCTTTTTGTCGTTAGCTTCTATCTTCTTTTCGCCTGATTCAATCCTCTTCGTGATGTCCTTGAACATCTTCATAATAGCAGGGTCGGCTGCTGACCCATTATTGCTCGAACTTTCTAGTGCCTAATCGACTCTAGGAGTCGTTTCTGGTGGTGCTATGCTCGGAGTTCTATGATGGCTTTGTAGCTGAGCAATAACCACTTGTTGATCTTGCAACATCTCAAAAATGACATGAAGACTAACTTCCCTTTCCTTTTGAGCAGTGGCTCTCTGTGCTTCATGCCGGTCTCCTTCGCTCACGTTTCTGTCTGTATGAGAGCTTACATCGACATGTTGAGCGTTGCATGAGCCTTCATCAACGGGAATTTTCACTGGTACCCGTTCAGGGTTTTGCGGTGGTACACAAGCACGTGAAGCAGCTGCGCCGTTCTCTCCATGATCCTCAGGACCATTGTTTTCATGTGCGTTCACAGAGTTAGTCATTTTCTGACCTGAAATTGAAGATTCTTGGACAAGAAAAGTCTAAAGAATAACTTGTGTTATTATAAAACCAACACTAAAACAATCACTATTATTTTTAGCCCCACGGTGGGTACCAAACTCTTTACCTGAAAATGGTAATTACAATTATATTTGATTTTGTGGTTCTAAAAATATGTGATCTATTTTAATACTAGTTGTTTGGGCAATAGATGATAAGTGAGAGGTAAGAAAATGAGATAAGAGCGAAGGATAATGAGTTTGTGCAAACCGAGCAGTTATGAGACGAGGTCTCGAGTTGTTCGAGAATAGGGCCTCGAGGTCGAGCCGGAGAGCTTAAACAGGAAGGTCGATGAGGGTATAACAGTATTGAAGGCCTCGAAGATGGCCTCTTTATGATCAATAGTGAGCAATAAATGAAGAACAATTAATGAACACAATAAATGAAAGACAATAAATCAATGGAATAATTGTAGAGAATGTTCCTGTTCTAGTATTCGATATCATCTGTGTTACAAAATGACAAGGGTCCCCTTTATATAAGAGGGGGGATCCCAACATAGTACATGTGTAATTATTACAAAGATAAACGGCTGATGCAGCCATTTAATGTCTCGGTACGGACTTGTACTATCTTGCGGGCTTGGTCAGCTTTAACCATGTGCCTTTTGGAAACTTCTCGCTTTTCCATGATGGTATTTGTTTTACACCGCCTCGAGGTCGGGCGTGGAGAATCCTCGACATGCTTCCTCGATGTAAAAACTTGAACTGCTTCGAGCCTTCGAAAGACGGGCTATAGAGTGCCATAATGATCATAAAATCGGGCTCTCCGATTTTAGCCGTATACAATTACTTAAGCATATCAATCCAAGGTTCGGGTTTGAACACATGGGCTAATATTTAAAGTACATCTAAAGTTTTTCTAGTGTTTTAGAGTATTTCAATTATTTTTAGATTCGAGACATTTATTTTTATAAATTATTATTATTAAGATTGTTCGGTCAAAGTTGCGCGAACGCATACTTTGATTTATTTTGGAAATCATAATTACGTCACGCGAACGTTTACATAATAATGATAATTTGACTAATATCGTGCTTAAGTCATACTACGACGTGAATTGCTTCATACTACATATGAGATTAATGTAGTAATAAATTAAACATCTTTGAAAAAGGTGGAAATTATTTGAAGTCAACACTTTCAAAGTACCACCAATATTTAGAAAATTCGGACAGGAATACATAAAGTTTAATTGGATAGACTATGACTAGTTAGAGGGAAGTCAGTACAATCTTTTCGATCAAGGAAATATTATTTTTCTTTTGTTCAGATTTGAAGAAAAATATTGTTAGAAATATTGCTATTAACACTTTCTATTGACGGCCTTTTTAACCCATGATTAATTCACAACATATTCTTGATATATAAATCAAGTTATATACTATCGACATGAGAATTATTTTACTGTTCATCACCTTAATTCCTCTATACACATATAAACACACTTAATTAAAAAAAATTAAATAATTTTACAATATCATCATAAGAGTTAAATAAGACTAGCAAGAATGATATTAAACAAAAAAACTTTGCAAGATGATTATTAATTAGTAACATGATTCCTGAAAAATCTAAACTTAACTGTAATGGAAATATCATTTTAGGCCATGAGTAAAACTTTGGTAATCAAATTTAGCTTGAACCGACACACAAAAAATATTCAGTTCACTCTAGTTCAAAAAAATAATTACTCAAAACAACTCAAAGATACAAAGATGAAAATAAAAAGATGAAGCCAAAATTAATCGGAACCAACAAAACTATCTTTCATGTTGATGATGAAAATTCGGATATTACCTTTTTTGTGAAGCTTTTTTATAATAAAATCATTGCCACAATCTACTAATTTCCAAAGCTAGCAATGCTAACTTTTCCAGAACCTCGAACTCGGAACCACGAACGAAACCACGAACTCCATCTTTAAATCTCTTTCTTTCTTACTTGCACAATTTTCTACTTCTTTTTCCGTTTCTGGTCACTGCCTACGTCAGTGACTTCTCCCTTTTTCCTTTTCTTTTCTTTTTGTTCTCTTTTTCTTTTTTACTTCCTGACTCCTTTGCCTTTTGTATCTTTTTGTGCTTCTTTCTTCTCTCGTTTCCTGACTTCTTTTTTTCTTTTTTTTGTCTTTCTTTGTCCTCTTTTACTGTCCCTTTTGCTTCTGACTTCTTCTTTCTTCTCTTTTTCATTTTCTATCCCCGTCTGTCAGTCCCCCCTCCCCTTTTTATATGTGATTGTGTGCTTTAAATGAGATTATATTGAGGGGATAGTTGAGATGTAGAGAGTTGGAATATGAGGGGCGTGTGAGTATGTGTGCAATATGAGAGAAATGTGTGAAAGGTGGGAAAGTGGATGAGATGTGAGGGGTTTGAGGGGAACATGGTACAATGGGGTGTTACTTTATATATATATATATATATATATATATATATATATA
>ML437722.1:0-20187 GCA_005239525.1 Nicotiana knightiana
TGAGTTGGCGTACTCACATTACTCCCTGCACCCCTGTGTGCAGATACAGGTGTTGATACCAAGCGTTAGTCATCCATTTCCGTGCGGAGCCGGAGTCGGGATATAGAGGTAGATGTTCATCGTCCGCAACATCTCTATTTTCCCTTTCTTATTTTGTACCTAGTTATCGTTCCGAGGTTTTGTATTATAATAGTAGACTTTTTGGCATATTCCTTAAATGCTCATGACATGTTGACTCCGGGTCTTGAGGATGGTTTTAGACTGTTTGTTTTGCTTAATGGATTCTGTAATTTTATATACGTTTATGAAATGTTAAAAATGAGTTGGGATTTTGGAAAGAAACTGTAAATATGTGATTATTGGCTAGCCTAGTTCCACGATAGGCGCCATCACGACCGGTTTATGATTTGGGGTCGTGACAGCAGCCAACTGAGGAAAACAACCAGAATGCGACAGAAACAACACACATTGCCACAATAGGCGCAAAAGCAACAAAAGACAGAATGCAAGGTGCGGCGAGCAAATCAATACAAAGACTTAAATCACAAGAATGGTAAAAACTCACTCATAAGAAGTAGCCACTGAAGGGAATTCCAAGCACAATCGAAACGATATAACGAGGAGAAAACAAAACAAATATAGCAAGGATTCACAATATTCAAGTCATCAATAAGAAACCAATCGCCCCGGCAAGGGAAATAGCTATAACCAATCTCGCCTAAACAATCAACTTTACAGAATAAAACTCAGCTTGAACAATGCTCAGTAATAGGAAACACCAAGGAAATACCATCAACATGGATGATTATCAACTAAACCTAAGTAGCACTTAAGGGAAAATTATATAAATCACTATGTACGACTCACGGGCATGCTTGAAACCAACGTATATGTATTCCAATCACTACTAAACAATTATAGGGCGAGATTATGCCAATTCTAGTCAAATAGGCAGTTTATGAAGGAAGATAAAGCACGACGGTAGAAAAGGTAAAGTCTTCAGTTAAGTCAATTAAGATCAAATAAGCAACAAAGGAAAACTAAGCAAGTAATTTCTAATTTAAGCAGAAAGAGATGAACTAGCAATCTGAACTCAGATATAACAAATACAACTTCATACACAGGGAAAATAAGGACCTAAGAATCCTAAAAGGCCAACCTATTTGCAAATAAGTCCGAGTACGCACTCGTCACCTCGCGTACACGGGCTACAATCAACATAGATGACTCAATCCTAAGGGGTAGTTCCCCACACAAGGTTAGGCAAGATACTTACCTCAAAGACGACAACCCGGTACTCTAAATTGACTTCTCGGGCGAAAACACCTCCGGACGGCTCAAAATCAACTAAAAAACTTCAAAATACACATAAAACGTATGAGGAACTATTCCGAATAATAAAGTTTCAATCTTTACAAAATTATAAAAATCGACCCAAAAGTCGACCCCCGGGCTCGCACCTCGGAACCCGTCAAATTTTAGAAAATCCAAATTACGTATTCCGACACGAGTTGAACCATACAAAATTTATCTAATACGATATCATTTGTTCCCTCAAATCATGATTTTCAATTTAGGAATTTTCTTTCCAAAACCCAGAATTTTCCCAACTCAAAACACAAATTATATGATAAAACCAAGGACTAATTCATTGAGTATGTTTAATTCTAGTTGAAGAACACTTACCCAATTGTGTGAAAACCCCTCAAAGAGTTGCCAAGAACCGAGCTCTAGAAGTCAAAATATGATAAAAATGGTGAAACCCCCGATCTTGGATTATATTCTGTCTGCCCAGATACTTGAGCATTGCGATCGCGGGCCAAAGGATGCGATCGCATAGAATAAATATGTTGCTGGCCAAGAAGGTACTATGATATCGTGAATAGGTTGATGCAATCGTATAGGAAGGAATTATGGTCACTATCCAGCTTACACTGTGCGATCGCGGCAAAGGGAATGCGATCGCATTGAAGGAATTGTTTACTGCCCAAAAGAAAGAACTATACGAACGCGGGGATGAAGGTGCGAACGCGGAGAATTAAAGTTATGTAGCTATGCGATCGCGGACCATTCTTTGCGAACGCAATGAAGGAAAAATGGGCGGGTCAAAGCAACCCTATGCGATCGCGACTGCTACTATGTGATCGCATAGAAGAAAACCAGAAGACAACATCAGCAGTGCAAAATGAGGGAAAATATATCTGAATCCTATCTGAAACACACCTGAGGCCCCCGGGACCCCGTCCAACCATACACACAAGTCATACAACCTCACAGGGACTCGCTCGAGGCTTCAAATCATATAAAACAACACTAAAATGACGAATCAAACCAAAAATCAAACTTATGAATTTTCGAATCTTCAAATATCAAAACTCGTGCCAAAACCTATCAATTCAACCCGGAATGACGCCAAATTTTGCAGACAAGTCAAAAATAACACAACGGACCTACAGCCATCCCCAAAATTCTATTCCGATCCCAATATCAAGATTTCACCTATCGGCCGAAATCGCCAATATTCTAACTTTTGCCTAATTACCTCAAATTACTCTACGGACCTCCAAAACCAATTCCGGACGCGCGCCCGAGTCCAAAATAACCATATGAAGCTGTTGACACTAACCAAAACTCATTCTAAGACCGTTTACACAAAAGTCAAACATCTGGTCAACTTCCATCACTTAAGCTTCAAAAATTAAAAATTTTCCTCCCAATTCGACTCCGGATTATCCGGTAGCTGAATCCAACCACGCACGCAGGTCGGTATACCCAATGTGAAGTTGTTCAAGACCTTACGCCATCGAACAGAGTTTAAATTCCCAAAATGACCGGTCGGGTCGTTACATTCTCCCCCTCTTAAAACAAACTTTCGTCCTTGAACGTGCCAAGATTCACCTCGAACTCATCCAATCACTGATTGCGCACTTCCAACACACACCCGCGGGTGATCCCACGTCACGCCAACCTACATAAGCCTGATGACACCATCACAACTGCAATATAGCCTTCTCATCACCATTGATAAGCCTCATACCTCAATTTCTCACTTTCTACTCATTTCTAAAAGACCCGATTCTAAATCCATATCCGGAATTAACCTCAACCAGATGCATTAACTCATGACTATAACCATAAGGCACGACCACATAATATAGCACATCACATATAGGAATAACAATTTTGACCACAATGGCTTCCCAAAATCAACTCAACATTGGCAATTTACCTCACATCTGAAAGAACTCGGTTTCCAAACCCCATAATACTGATAATAATGCAATAAACACGAAGACCTCATTATTAGACACCCAAATCACCGAGCCACAGCTAACACCACCAGGCACACATCCCGCAAGCTAAACTAAAGAAGCACATAACGAAATGACTGAATATGAAAATAGAAACATATAAAGGGACTATCAAACAAGCCCATAGGCATAACTCTCTATCAATACTGACTTAAAAGAGCAATATAAAAAGGAATAAGCAAGGCATATGAACAATCACAAGGATCCCATTCTGATATAGCTTCTACCGCGGTACTCAGCCCGGTCCAAACATATCAAATCACAAAAGATCACGAGGGTTTCTGGTAATGCAAACTGAACTGGCTGACCTACAAAACCTCTACTGTGGGGTACCCTGCTTCCATATTAAGGACTAGTGGATTTCTCCGATATACGAGGCCTCCTTGCCTCCCTGAATCTCTCTCCTGATCTCATTTGTGCTCTCTCTCCTGATTCCACATGCTCTCTAACTGGCGAGCGATCCCTACTACCTGCTGAAACGCGGCATCCGACTCTAACTCTCAAGTCATGCTGAATCGAATATCATGCCTGAGTCCCTCAATGAATCTACGGACTCGCCTCCTAACTGAAGAACCAAGTGAGTTACATAACTGGCCAACTCACTAAATCTGACAGCGTACTCTAATACTGACATAGTGCCCAGACGCAAATGCTCAAACTCCGTGCGTCATGCATCTTGAAGGGACTGGAGTGCAAACTCCCTCCAAGCATCCCTGAAACCTGAATCTATGCAAGTGAAGTTGACTCGGCCGGTTACCCAATATGCCCGCCACCGCTGACAAACCGCTTTTCTGAGCTGAGATGTGACAAAAACAACCCGCTCGTCTCCACAATACCCGAAGTATGAAAAGTGTAGTGATACTCCTCCAGGAAAACCCGGGCATCATCTGTCGCCAATCCACTGGAAGATAGGAGGGTGGTACTTCCTGTACCTCTCAAGTCGAATGTGTTCTTCCTCCGATGTTGTTGCCCTAACCGCGGGCTGAACTGAAACCACATGTTGTGCTGCCATGACAATTGGAACCTGACCAACATGGTCTCGCTGCTCTGGAGTGTAGACGGTGGAAGTCTAAAATCCTCCCTTGACCTGTGAAGTAGATGGTGAACCAGAATCAATCCAGCCTGAGTCAATGTACCAATTATACTCAAAAACTACGCCCAGATATCCTAACGTCTGAAGGAGCAACAGGCACCTCCAGTACCTTTCCCCAAGTGGAATTACTGGTGATTCCTCAACGACTGCTCTGGTAGGCATCTTAACTGCGGAACGTGCTCCTCATCGACCTCTATCTCTGGCCCTTGCGACATTTGCTTCGGGGTAACATCAGCAGGAACCGAAGCTCGTGTCCTCACCATCGGTGAGAGAATGGAATGATAATTTCAAACTTCAAGATCAATGAACTCGCACGATAGGAATGAAGGAAGTGAAATTTTCCTAATAGTTCTGTAGCCTGTCGAAGATAAGTACAGGCGTCTCCGTACCGATCTGCAAGACTCTACTAAAATCGCTTATGACTCGTAGCACCTATGAACCTAGAGCTCTGATACCAACCTGTCACGACCCAAATCTCCCTCCGTTGGGTATCATGATCGCACCTAGTCTTAGGGACTAGGTAAGCCTAACATTTGCTAAATAACAACAATAATAAAGGAAAATCCAACAGCCTTGATATAGAATCTTGACAAAATTTACAATTTCCCAAAAGCGGTAATATAAGTCATAAGCTCTACGATATTTTTCTACAACTCCTAAATACAACTATTTAGAAATAGTAAGGACAGTTGAATAAAAACAGGAAGGTGACTCCGAAGCCTGCGAATGCAGCAGCAGATTGCCTTGAGTCTCCTCGGTAACGATCTGTGCAGCTACTAACAATAATTACCTGGATCTGCACACAAAAAATGCGCAGAAGTGTAGTATGAGCACATCACAGCGGTACCCAGTAAGTATCAAGACTAACCTCGGTGAAGTAGTGACGAGGACTAGTCAAGACACCACTGGTCTAATAAATTAAACAGACATCAATATAGAAATGACAGAACATAATATCTATCTAAAGATTTTATGATATAATTAACGACATGACAATATAATACGGAAGGAATTACCGAAAATTAATCAACGGAACAACATAATAGTACACAGAAGAATGAACTGAAATACGAGCCAAAACCGGAAACCACCACACAATAAAAGCACTGGTAACTCAGCACTGCGTCAGTTTGTTCACACCACCTTATCCAATAAACCCAATAAATTGGTGAAAACTTTTAAACAACAGTTTATATTGAAAGCTTTAAAGATATAATCATTTCAGGATAGAACAATTTTCCTTGAAACATACTTTCTCCGGATATATATCTATCTATCTATCTATCTATCTCTCTCTCTCTCTCTATATATATATATATATATATACACACCTCCCCAATAAATGTATTTCAATATCATTTTCTTCAAGACAAATGCTTTTCAAATATACCTTTGAAATAAAAGTCCTTCATACATAATTTTCTTTAAGGCAAATACCTTTTCAGCTATACTTTTCAACAAAAATCTTTCGATCATAATCTCCTCAAGATTAATCTACCGGAACTCAGTCCGTAACTCAGAATTTATCATGCAGTACAAGTGGAAAGCTCCCGGAATACGTCCGTAGTCCCAATTTAAATACGCAATGCAGTACAGGGGAAAGCTCCCGGAATACATCCGTAGTCCCAATTTAAATATGCAATGTAGTACAGAGGGAAAGCTCCCGGAATACGTCCGTAGTCCCAATTTAAATATGCAATGCAGTACAGGGGGGAAGCTCCCGGAATACGTCTGTAGTCCCAATTTAAATATGCAATGCAGTACAGGGGAAAAGCTCTCAGAATATGTTCATAGTCCCAATTTAAATATGCAATGCAACCAACTGAAGAAAACAACCAGAATGCGACAGAAACAACATGCATTGCCACAACAGGCGCAAAAGCAACAAAAGATATAATGCAAGGTGCAACGAGCAAATCAGTACAAAGACTTAAATCACAAGAATGGTAAAAACTCACTCATAAGAAGTAGCCACCGAAGGGAATGCCAAGCACAAGAGAAACGATATAACGAGGGGAAAACAAAACAAATATAGCAACGATTCACAATATTCAAGTCATCAATAAGAAACCAATCGCCCCGGCAAGGGAAATAGTTATAACCAATCTCGCCTAAACAATCAACTTTACAGAATAAAACTCAGCTTGAACAATGCTCAGTAATAGGCAACACCAAGGAAATACCATCAACATGGATGATTATCAACTAAACCTAAGTAGCACTTAAGGGAAAATCATACAAATCACACTGTAAGACTCACGGGCATGTTTGACACCAACGTATAGATATTCCAATCACTGCTAAATAATTATAGGCAGAGATTATGCTAATTCTAGTCAAATAGGCAGTTTATGAAGGAAGATATAGCACGACGGTAGAAAAGGTAAACTCTTCAGTTAAGTCAATTAAGATCAAAATAAGCAACAAAGGAAAACTAAGCAAGTAATTTCTAATTTAAGAAAAAAGAGATGAACTAGCAATCGGAACTCAGATATAACAAATACAACTTTATACACAGGGAATATAAGGACCTAAGAATCCTAAAAGGACAACCTATTTGCAAATAAGTCTGAGTACGCACTCGTCACCTCGCATACATGGGCTACAATCAACATAGAAAACTCAATCCTAATGGGTAGTTCCCTACACAAGGTTAGGCAAAATACTTACCTCAAAGACGACAATCCGGGACTCTAAATTGACTTCTCGTGCGAAAACACCTCCGGACGGCTCAAAACCAACCAAAACAACTTCAAAATACACATAAAACGTATGAGAAACTATTCCGAATAATAAAGTTTCAATCTTTACAAAATTATAAAAATCGACCCAAAAGTCGACCCCCGGGCCAGCACCTCGGAACCTGTCAAATTTTAGAAAATCCAATTACCTATTCCGACATGAGTTGAACCATATAAAATTTATCTAATTCCGATATCATTTGTTCCCTCAAATCATGATTTTTCAATTTAGGAATTTTCTTTCCAAAACCCACAATTTCCCCAACTCAAAACACAAATTATATGATAAAAACAAGGACTAATTCATTGAGTATGTTTAATTCTAGTTGAGGAACACTTACCCATTCGAATTGTGTGAAACAACCTCAAAGAATCGCCAAGAACCGAGCACTAGAAGTCGAAATATGATAAAAATGGTGAAACCCTCGATTTTGGATTATATTCTGTCTGCCCAGATATTTGAGCATTGCGATCGCGGGCCAAAGGATGCGATCGCATAGAAGAAAAATGTTTCTGGCCAAAAAGGTAATATGCGATCGCGAATAGGTTGATGCGATCACTTAGGAGGGACATATGGTCACTATCCATCTTACACTGTGCGATCGCGGCAAAGGGAATGCGATCACATTGAAGGAATTGTTTGTTTCCCAAAAGAAAGAACTATGCGAATGCGGGGATGGAGGTGCGAATGCGGAGAATAAATGTTATGGAGCTATGAGATCACGGACCACTCTTCGAGAACGCAATGAAGGAAAAATGGGTGGGTCAAAGCAACCCTATGCGATCGCGACGGCTACTATGTGATCGCATAGAAGAATACCAGAAGACAGCATCAGCAGTGCAAAATGATGGAAAAGCCCCCCCCCCCCCCCCNTAAAACGACGAATCAAACCAAAAATCAAACTTATGAATTTTCGAATCTTCAAATAACAAAACTCGTGTCGAAACCTATCAATTCAACCCGGAATGACGCCAAATTTTGTAGACAAATCATAAATAACACAATAGACCTACAGCCATTCCCGAAATTCCATTCTGAGTCCGATATCAAAATTTCACCTATCGGCCAAAATCGCCAAAATTCTAATTTTCGCCAAATTACCTCAAATTACTCTACGGACATCCAAAATGAATTCTGGACGCGTCCAAGTCCAAAATCACCATACGAAGCTGTTGACATTAACCAAAACTCATTCCGAGGCCATTTAAAAAAAAGTCAAACCTCTGGTCAACTTCCATCACTTAAGCTTCAAAAATTGAAATTTGTCCTCCCAATTCGACTACGGATTATCCGGTAACAGAATCCAACAACAGATGCAGGTCGGTATACCCAATGTGAAACTGTTCAAGACCTTACGCCACCGAACGGATCTTAAATTCCCAAAATGACCAATCAGGTCGTTACAGATAAATATTATTGTAGCAAACTCCACTAACGGCAAGAATTGATCCCAAGAACCTCCAAAGTCAATAACACAAGCATGGAGCATATCCTCTAGAATCTGAATAGTACGCTCGGACTGCCCGTCCGTCTGAGGATGAAATGTTGTGCTCAACTCAACTCGGGTACCCAACTCTCGCTGAACTTCCCTCCAAAAGTGCGAGGTAAACTGCGTACCTCGATCAAAAATGATAGACACGGGCACACCGTGAAGGCGAACAATCTCTCAAAAATATGTCTCTGCCAACCGCTCTGAAGTTTAAGTACTTTCCACTGGAATGAAATGTGTTGATTTATTCAACCTATCCACACTAACCCAAACGTCGTCGACCTTCCTCTGAGTCCGTGGGAGTCCAACAATGAAGCCCATAGTGATACGCTCCCACTTCCACTCAGGAATTTCTATCTGCTGAAGTAAACCATCGGGTCTCTGATGCTCATATTTCACATGTTGGAAATTCAAACAACGAGCCACATAAGCAACAATATCCTTTTTCATCCTTCGCCACCAGTAGTGTTGTCGCAGGTCCTGATACATCTTGGCTGCACCCGGGTGAATAGAATACTTAGAACTGTGAGCCTCCTAGAGAATCAACTCACGAAGGCCATCGACATTGGGCACGCATATACGACCCTGCATCCTCAAAACACCATCATCTCCAACTGTAAACTTCTTGGAACCACCGTGTCGAACGGTGTCCCTAAGGACCGTCAAGTGTGGGTCATATTCCTGTCGATCTCTGATACGCTCGAATAAGGAAGATCGAAAAACTATACAAGCTAGAATATGGCTGGGAAAAATATCCAACCTCATGAACTGATTAGCCAAAGTCTGAATGTCTGAAGCTAATGGTCTCTCACCGACTGGAATACATGCAAGGCCTTTCCTGGATGATACAATATAGTGACGTCATAATCTTTCAATAACTCTAGCCATCTCCTCTATCTCAAATAAGATCCTTTTGCTTGAACAAGTATTGGAGGCTACGATGATCCGTGTAAACCTCACATGGCATGCCATAAAGATAATGCCTCCATATTTTCAACGTATGAACAATGACTGCCAACTCTAAGTCATGGACAGGATAATTCTTCTCGTGAATCTTTAACTGCCGAGATGCATATGCTATCACCCTGCCCTCTTGCATCAATACCTCTCCTAACCCAATGCGGGAAGCATCACAATATACCGTGAAAGATCCTGAACCTGATGGTAACACCAATACCGGTGCTGAATTCAAGGCTGTCTTGAGCTTCTAGAAGCTCACCTCACACTCATCTGACCATTTAAATGGGGAACCCTTCTGAGTCAATCTCATCATCGCGGCTGCTATAGACGAGAACCCCACTACAAAACGACGGTAGTATCCCGCCAAACCTAAGAAGCTCCTAATTTCCGTGGTTGGAGTGGGTCTAGGCCAGTTCTTGAATGCCTCTATCTTCTTAGAATCTACCTGAATACCCTATGTTGATACAACGTGACCCAAGAAAGCTATTGAATCTAACCATAATTCACACTTTGAAAATTCTGCATACAACTGATTATCCCTCAAAGTATAGAGTGCTATACGGAGGTGTTGCTCATGCTCCTCCAGACTGCGGAAGTATATAAGAATATCGTCAATGGACACAATTACGAAGGAATCCATATAAGGCTTAAAAAATCGATTCATCAAATCCATAAAGGCTACTGGGGCATTAGTCAAGCCAAAAGACATCACCAAAAATTCATAGTGCCCATACCTTGTCCGAAAGGCTATTTTAAGAACATCGGATGCCCTAATCTTCAACTTATGGTAGCCCGATCTCATATCAATTTTCGAAAACACTCTGGCTCCCTGAAGCTGATCAAATAAATCAACAATTCTCGGCAATGTATACTTATTTTTTATAGTAACTTTATTCAATTGCCGGTAATCTATACACATTCTCATCGATCTATCATTCTTCTTTACGAACAAAACCGATGCACCCCAGGGCGAGACACTAGGCCTGACAAAACCTTTATCAAGCAGGTCTTGCAACTGTTCTTTCAATTATTTCAATTTTGGTGGGGTCTTCTGGTATAGAGGAATAGAAATGGGTTGAGTGCCCGAAGCAATATCAATACAAAAATCGATATCCCAATCTGGTGGCATCCCCGGCAGGTCTACAAGATACACTTTGGGAAACTCCCGAACAATAGGCACTGACTCTATGAAGAAACCTCGGCATCAGAATCACGGATATGAGCCAAATAATCCAAACATCCCTTCTCAACCATGCGACAAGCCTTGGCATAAGAAATCACTTTGTTGGGAGAATGACCGAGAGTCCCTTTCCATTCTAACCGAGGCAATCCCGATAAATCTAAAGTAATTGTCTTGGCGTGACATTCCAAGATGGCATAATAAGGTGACAACCAATCCATGCACAATATGACATCAAAATCGACCATGTCAAGAAGAAAAAGGTCTACACTAGTTTCAAGACCCTCAATAATGACTATGCACGAACGATATACACGATCTACAATAATAGCATTCCCCACCGGCGTAGAAACATAAACACGTACACTCAAAGAATCACGGGGCACAACCGAATACGAGGCAAAATAGGATGACACATAAGAATAAGTAGACCCTGGATCAAACAAAATTGAATCATCTTTATTACAAACTGAAATGGTACCTATGATAACTGCATCGGAGGACTCTGCCTCGGGTCTGGCTGGAAATGCATATAATCGGGGTTGGGCCCCCCACCCTGAACTGCGTCACCGGAAAGACCCCTGACAGGTGATCCTCCACCTCTAACGGGCTGGCCGTCACCTCTAGCATGCTGACCTCTACCTCTGACTACCTGACCCCTACCCCTGGCTGGGAAGGTGGTGCTACAACTGGTGCCGGAACTATAGTACGAGAATTTTGGTACTGAGGCTGATTACCTAACAATTTCAGACAAGATCTCCGAATGTGCCCATACTCACCACACTCATAACACCCATCCTGAGACTGAGGCTGACCCTGACGAACCGACTGACCACGATAATAACTCTGAAGAGGAGATGCTCTGATAGGGGATGACTGATCATAAAAGGGCAAGTAAGAGCCACGACCACCTGAGGCACCATGGGATGTCTGAAGTGCTGAATTAAATGGACTGGAAGAATGGCCTCTACCCTGAGTATCTCCGCCTCCAGACGAGGCACCACTGAATCTACCAGAATGGCGATGACTCTTATCTGACCCCTGGCCTCCCATCCCCAGAACCATCTCAACTCTCCTGGCCACATTGGCCGCATCCTGAAATGAAATCCCAGTCCCTGTCTCCTTATCCATCTGCAACCTGATGGGCTGGGCAAGGCCCTCAATAGATCTCCTAACCCTCTCCCTCTCTGTGGGCAATAGAAGAATATCATGTCGAGTCAAATCCACAAAACGAGTTTCATACTGGGTAACTGTCATGCCGCCCTGCTGAAGACGCTCAAACTAACGACGCTTCTCTTCTCTGGTAGTGATAGGCAAAAACTTCTCCAATAAGAGGTGAGAAAATTGATCCCAAGTCAGAGCAGGTGACACAGTTGGTCTAGTCAACAAATAATCCTTCCACCATTTCTTGGCGGAACCAGTCATCTGAAACACGGCGAAGTCGACCTCATTGGTCTCCAAAATACCCATATTACGAAGAACCTCGTGATAGTTGTCCAGATATTCCTAAGGATCATCTGAAGTAGCACCACTGAAGTGAACAGGGAAAAGCTTGATGAACCTATCCAATATCCACAAAGCATCGGAAGTCATAGCTGCCCCCTCAGCAATCAAGGCTGCAGCAACTGTCTGAACTAACCCAACTAGGTTGGCTGCTAGGGTCTGGATCTGAGGAGTAGTCTGATCAGGAGTGTGGGTAACAAGAGTCTGGACCCCTCTTCCAGCCTGAGATACGGCTGCTGCAACAGGGAGTGCGCCAGTCTGGGCTACACTCTCCATAAGTCCCACTAATTGGACCAAAGCATCGTGAAGTACCGGGGTAGCAATAAACCCCTCTGGGACCTGAGCTGGTCCAGCTGGAATGGTCTAAGATGGAGCCCCTCCCCCCCCCATCAATCTCAATCTGGGGATCTGCAGCTGGGGCTGCAGTATGAGCAACGGGTTGAGTTTTTCCCCTGCCTCGGACTCTGATGTGGCCTCGGTCTCTGCCCTTAATGGGAGTTGCTGCTGCTGGAAGACCGAATTAATGGTCAGCGGAAGAAGAAGCACGTGTTCTCTCCATCTGCGAGAGAGTAGAAGATTTCAATCAGTATCTGAGATATCAAGAATCGCATGACTGTGTAGAAATAAAAACTGAGATTGTTCCTAACTTCATAGCCTCTGGGAGATAAGTACAGACGTCACCGTACCGATCCCTCAGACTCTATCAAGTTTATTCGTGAATTGTGAGACCTATGCAACATAGTGCTCTGATACCAACTTGTCACGACCAAAATTCCCAACCTTAGGGATCGTGATGGCGCCTAACACCACCCTTGCTAGGCAAGCCAATGTTAGAACTTATTTAATTAATTTCTATTAAAGTCTATTTAATTGTAACAGGACAATTCATAAATAAACTAAATTTATAAATTCCAATGCATAAATTCATGAATAAAATAATAAATAAGCCAAACCACAAACTAAATATATAACTATAAGACTACCCCAAGGTCTGGTGTCACAATTCACGAACCACTAAGAATACTACAAATAATGGCTAAAAGAATTATGTATCTGTTTTGAATGAAACAAAAATAGTGTCTATAAAATTAAGAGAAGACTCCGGCATTCTACCGAAGCCAGCAGATCTACCTTGTGTCTCCAAATGATGATGTCAGCTACTAAAATCTCCTAACTCTGGCCAGTACCTGGATCTGCACAAAAGAGTGCAGAGTGTCGTATCAGTACAACCGACCCCATGTACTGAGTAAGTGTCGAGCCTAACCTCAACGAAGTAGTTACGAGTCTACGGCGGGGCATTAACAATATAACCTGTGAACAACATATAATAAAGCAAGAAAGAACAATAATAATAAACTAAATAACCAGTAAATTGCAACAGTAAATATAAACAACTCAGATAATTCTTTTCAGATATCAGCTAAATAAACTCCTCAAAATTTCCAAGTTTCGGTTTAAATCACAGTAAAAATCATAGTATGAAAACCTTTTTAATAAAACTGGAGTTCTCCAAATATTATTTTTTGAAAATCAGTAAAACATAATTATTCTCCCTTATCGTTCCTTGTCGCGGCGCGTTACCCGCTCCCACATGTCCACCCTTATTGCTCCTCCCTATATATATATATATATATATCACCCTTATTTCTCTGTTGCGGTGTGCAACCCGATCCCACATGTCCACCCTTATCACTCCTTGTTGCGGCGTGCAACCCGCTCCTACCTGACATATCATATCAGTTTATTTACGAAAACTTTCACAATTCAGGCCAAGCCTTTCACAACATTTTTTTGTATCAACAATTGTAAACAGAAGTTGTAAAACTCTTAAACTTCATCAATTATCATTTCACAAGAAAACCAACCGGAAATTATATACATATCGTAACACTAACATCCAGCTCAATCCTTATGTAACATCACAAAACCAAGAGAACAGCCAACACTTCCAAAATACTTGAAACAATACTTAACAATAAGTTAATGAATCCAAATCGACATATAAACATCAATGATCATGAAACAATTAAGTCCGGAAGAAAATAATTGAAAACGGGGAAAGGGATCATGTTAAGCAGATAATTTGGGGGTGCATATATACTCGTCACCTCACTTATACACCACACACATGAAATTTCACATAGAAATTAAGTTGGGGATTCCTATTCCCTCAAGTCAAGGTTAAACCAAGCACTTACTTCAAATTCGCAGGCCACTCACTGCTCAATTACCGCTTTTCCTTTTGAATTTTCCTCTAGCCCACTCGAATCTAATCATAATTAGTTTAATATCATTAATTTATGCTAAAGGAACTAACTTTATTGAAAAATTATTGTTTTCCTAAGTTTTCTCAAACAAAATTAAAAATCGACTCCGGGCCTGCTTGGTCCAAACTCGGGGTTCGGACCAAATTTCGTTTACCCATTCACCCCTGAACCCGAATATGCAATTATTTTCGAAATCCGACCCCAATTCGAGGTTAAAAATTTGATTTTTATAAAATTCTCTAATTCTACCCAAACCCCCAATTTCTACCATGGAAATTCTTAATTTTTGATTGAAAATTGATTTAAAACATTGGATAATTGAAAGAGAAGAGTTTAGAATTGTATTCCAACACTTTGGGGATGAGTTTGTGTGAAGAAAATTGCCTCTAGGTCTTTGTAGTTCGAAAATAGGTGAAAAATAGGTTCTGCCCGAGTTTTAAAACTGTTTTTATATGACTGGGCAGGCCTTCATCGCTTTCGCGATGGGCCTGTCGCGTTTGCGATGGGTCAGGCCCAATGGCCTTCACGTTCACGGTGACCTGGCCGTGTTTGCTTAGGAGAAATGGGCTCCTCCTTCCCCAGGCCCACTAACACATTGCGTTCGCGTGGGCCAGAACGCGTTCGCGAAGCTTTAACCCACCAGTGCTTCGCGTTCGCATCCTGAGCTCCACGTTCGCGAAGAATAAAATTTCCCCAGTGCACCTACACTCTACGCATTCGCGAATGAAGAAACGCGAACGTGAAGAACACTTCGCCTGTGCACCAGAAACAGCAAAAACGACAAACTTTAACATGTTCAAAACATCTCGTAGCCTATCCAAAACTCACCCGAGCCCCTAGGGCTCTAAACCAAACATGCACGCAAGTCTAAAACTATCATACGGACTTGCTCGTGTGATCAAATTTTTAAAAATAGCATCTAAAACTATGAATTTAACCTCAAAACTCATCATTTTTCTCAATAACACTTAACTTTCACTATTTCTCAACCGAACGTCCGAATCACGTCAAATCAACTCCGATTTTCACCAAATTTCACAGATAGTACTTAAATACTATAACAAATCTGTACCGGGCTCCAGCACCAAAATACCGTCCCGATACCAATGGTTTCAAATATTAATTCATTTCTTCATTTCATTAAAAATCCAGCAAAACAATTTCTTTCAAAAATTGATTTCTAAGGCTAGGGACCTCGGAATCCAATTTCGAGCATACGCCCAAGTCCCATATTTTACTGCGGACCTCCCGGAATTTTCGAAACATGAATCCGGGTTCGTTCACTCAAAATGTTAAACCAAGTCAACTAAAATCAAATTTTAAATTCTAAAAATTATTATTATTCATATTTTCACATAAACGCCTTTCCGGTTTCACGCCCGGACTGCGCACGCAAATTGAGGTAAATGAAATTAGTATTTTTAAGGCTAATGAGCCTAGAACAGTGTCTTAATTTATAAGATGACCCTTTGGGTCATCACATGGGGATGGGGTACAAGATTTCAATTGTTCAAAACATCTCCCGGTTCAGCATCCCAAATAGTTGACGTTTCGATGAAATCTTTCAGAATCATGTTGCAATCAACAATGAATAGGTTCCCGACTCATTCAACAAGGTCGTCTTCAACATCTTCTAGATCATGAATAGTAACTGGCTTAGCTGCGGGATAGGTTGTGGTAGGACAATGTCACCTTTCTTCTTGGGACGATCTTCCGAGACTTCTTTTGGAGCGGTTTCGTACTGTAGGCCAAAAGTGTTGTTCTGCCCTGGTAACTGAATTCGCTCAACTATTCCATGCAACCTTGCTCCAAGTCCTCGACTAGGCTCGAAACCATTCTTCAACATTTCTGATGCCACCATCACGAACACACTCGGCAACTTCACCTCTTTACCTCGAGTAGTAGTCACAATTTCTTCAATGTGGAAAATAGCTCCATCTAGCCTCTCTACACTTTCAATGACGGGGATTGAATTTCCGGGGTAAATGGGATTGCTTGCTTCTCCATGAATCACCACTTCCTGGTGATTCCACACAAACTTCACGTTCTGGTGCAAAGTGGAAGGGACCGCACCGGCCATGTGGATCCATGGCCTTCCCAATAACATATTATAAGTAGCAGATATGTCTAACACTTGAAATTTAATGATAAACTCCGCAGGACCAATTTGTAATGCTAAGTCAATCTCACAAATAGTGCTCTTTTGCGCTCCATCGAAAGCTCTCACATTCACATGACTTTCATGAACTTTTCCAATATCAATTCCCAAAGCTTTGAGAGTAGTGAAAGGACACATATTGAGTGCAGAACCATTATCAATCAAAACAAACTTGTCCCTGCACTTGACAGTGAGGTGCAGAACTTTGTTGTGACTTAGACCTTCAGGTGGCAATTCATCCTCGTGAAAAGAAATCTTGTGGACTTCTAAAATTTGGGCTACCATAGTTTCCAAGTGTTCACTAGTTGTCTCGGCTGGAACATATTCTCCATTGAGTAATTTTACTAAAGAATTTTTGTGTCTCTCGAAGCTCATCAATAATGACATGAGGGAAATTTGAACCGGCATCTTCTTCAGTTGGTCTACAATAGAGTATCCGCTAAATTGCATTTTTCTCCAAAACTATTCTGCTTAAGCTTCTGTCACGGACTTTTTTTGGTTGTTGTCCTTACTTGAAGTACCTCGTTATGCTTCTTCAGGAATATAACACCGCCTGGATCTCGTCATACCTGCAGCAGCAACTTCTACAACTAATTTTGCCTTTCCTTTGTTCCTTACATCAGACTTATAGTCCCAATGAATTGGTTTGGTGTCGAATGAGGGTGTCTGAGCAACTAGAGCCATGATCATGGGTTTCGGGGGGAGTACTTCCATCTCGATTGGTGTTCGTACTTTCACTGTGATGACAGGAGCAATAAAGGCATATGACACAGCCTTTTTCTCGTCTTCAACTGGTACAATAGTTCCTTCCAAATTCCAATCTTCATCACTAGATATCTAGTTAATATCGGTATCACCATGATTCGGAAGAGGGTTTTTGTTCACATTCGGGGGAGCTCCCTTAAGCTGGATGGTTCCTACTTTGATCAACTCTTTAATCTTATCTTTGAGACTAAGGTAATTTTCTGTGTCATGTCCAGTCACACCAGAGTGATATGCACAATGCTTGGTCCCATCATACCATCCTGGGAGGGGGTCGGGAACTCTTCCCGGGACTGGTTGGAGTACTCATGCAGCTCTCAACCTTTCATACAACTAGGCTAAAGGTTCATCTAGGGGTGTATAGGTTTTGGGTGGTTTATTTTCAAAGCTCGGGCGAGGTCTAGGTGCATTTGGGAGGTTTTGTGATTGGTAATGTGGTTGAGATGGATAACTGGGTTGGTAATGTGATGGATTTTGGTATGTGGGTGCTCGGGGCGGATAATAGGTTAGTTGGGCATTATAAACATGATAGGGAATGGGTGAAGGTTGGTAATAAGGTTGAGGAGTTTGGGTGTATGGGCTATAGTATGAAGGTTGGGGTAACAGGTTTTGGTAGGTTAATATTTGGTTAGGCCTGCGATCTTGGATGGTCATACATCGGATAATTCTTTCTCCTTCTTCTTACTTGCTCTTCCGAAAGGTCCTGACTGGATTTCCTTACTCGTTGCTTGTAATGATGTCAGGTTTTTAATCTTTCCTGATTTGAGACATTCCTCTATAACGTCTCTTATCCTAACAACTTCCGAGAATTTCTGCCCCAGCATGCTTATCAATCTCTCATAGTATGTTGCATATGTTTGAGATAGAATAAAAGTAGTTGTCATCTCATCCTCTCCCATCGGAGGTTGGACTCTTGCTGTTTCTGCCCTCCATCTCATGGCATACTCTCTAAATGATTTTGTTGTTTTCTTCTCCAACGTTATCAAATAGAATCTATCTGGGTTGGTCTCGGTGTTAAATCTGAATTTGTCCATGAATTCTTGCGCCATGACAATTCAGCTGCGCCATTTCTGTGGGTCTTGACTTGTGTACCAATCAAGTGCTTCCCCTGTAAGACTCCTTGTGAGCATGTGATTTTTACTCGCCGTATCATCCTATAAAAATCCCAATAAATCAATTGATTTTATGAATATTGTTTGATTTTTCAGTAATTAATTGTGAATTATTTGCATTGTTTGCATATCCATAATTCATCTTTCAAAATCATTGAAAATTTCGCATTATGAAGTTATTAGTTATAATTAATTAAATAATAGACAAATGACGAGTATTTAACGTAATGTAGTTTTTAATAACTAATTACTATAAAAATTAATCATTTTATTCGATAAATCATAGATTTAATTAAGAATATATAATTGGTTGTTTTATTCTTAATTAATATGTAAATATATGAAAAANGCCACCGGACCTTCTCCAATCGACCCCAAACTTTTACCCTATGATCCTCTCCTCACCCTTAACCCCCTCCCACCATCAGTCTCCCTAAAAACCCACCTGAATCCCTTCGATTTCAGATCTAAGAAAGGCAGAATACCTAGTTTCCTATTACCAAGTCGATTCAGAACAATCAATGGTTCAAAGCTACATGAGTCAACATCTTTTGATGAGAGTTGTTGATTCATGTGGGTTTGGATCATTTCCAAACCCTGCCTAAATCTGTCAGCACCCCGCGGGTATCCCTTTCCCCCTGTCTTTTCTTTCTGACGTTTCTTCACTTTTACAAAAATGAAATCGTATGCCTCACTGTTTGATACATGTGTTTGTGTTGTACTGTTCTCATATAGCATGCATTTGTTCTTGATTTAGTTTAGATATCTAAAATACATAATAACCATTTCAGATTTATGCTATTTAGTTTGAAATCGTTGTTTCGAGTTTGGTTTTTTTTGTTGAATATCCTCTTTTCTTGGCCTGTTTAATTCCAAATATGCATGCGTACCTGATCCGTACCTCATGGTTTAAATTGTTCACTGGTTAGAGATTATTATTTCCTCCCAGACTGTTTTCCCCCTTTCTTTCCCTATTTTTTCCTCAACTATTAAGTTTCTCGCTTTAAGGATTGATTACTAATCTGGTTTAGGAGTTCATGAACCTTTCTGTTTAAGTAACATGATGTTTGTTTTAATTGAATTGTTAGTTTTGTTTGTTTGAATAGGCAAGCCTATACTAATTATACTTTCTGTTTTTTTTTTTTTACTTACTTTCTTTTGGTTTCAACTTTAGTTTCAATCGATTTTAATCAATCAAGTAATAGTTTAATTAGGTAATGAAGAGACACTTATGTGCGAATAATTAAGTGTGCATTTGAAGTAAGTAATAATACAATTGACTAAGTCTAAGAAGTTCAACCTAATTAATCTAAAGTAATTAATTAACCTGAAACTAATCAACCAATTAGGCTAAAAAACTCAGTTCTAAACAGTGTTTGGTCAAGGTTTAACCTAGACTTATCAAAACTAACTTAGTTAACAATAATTCCCCCATGATCACTTGTATAATATATTAACCTAGTCTAATAGTCTCTTAAACAACTAATTAAGTCCTAAGATCTGCCTAAGGTAATTAGTTTAGGACTAATTAACTAAAATAAATCATTTAACCAAGGTTTAATAATTATCCAACACCTAATCAACTTCTTAAACCAGTTTTAAATCAGTAG
>ML437722.1:20357-45215 GCA_005239525.1 Nicotiana knightiana
TGTTTAAGACAATTAGTTTGAGGTTAATGGACTAAAACAGATTCATTTAACCTAAGTTAAGAGAACTTAGTTGACTAACCTCCATTGAGTCTAATTAAACTGATGATTTAATAACTTAAACATAGATAGTTAGTATGAAAGCTAACTCTAGACATTTAATCAACTAACCTTTAACTAACTAACCTAGTTCTAGTTAAGGATAATCATTAGTTAAACTAAAGTGAGCTAACTATGATTAATTAACTAGGGATAATAATAATCCAAGCAAGTTTAACCCTGGTTACCTAGTGGTAATTTCAGGAACTTCAAGNAACTCAGTTCTAAACAGTGTTTGGTCAAGGCTTAACCTAGACTTATCAAAACTAACTTAGTTAACAATAATTCCCCCATGATCACTTGTATAATATATTAACCTAGTCTAATAGTCTCTTAAACAACTAATTAAGTCCTAAGATCTGCTTAAGGTAATTAGTTTAGGACTAATTAACTAAAATAAATCATTTAACCAAGGTTTAATAATTAGCCAACATCTAATCAACTTCTTAAACCAGTTTTAAATTAGTAGGGATTAAGCACCCTAATTAGTTAGGTCTAACAACTTAATTATTTCTTTTAATTGATCTAAGACAACTAGTTAGGTTCAATTGTGCATTTGAGTTAACTAAGTTTAAGAATAATTGATTCACTTAGTCTCACATTTAAATGATTCCAACTTCTTCAATCTAGAAATTAACTTAGGTAGCTTCTTAAGTATTTAACTAAAAATAAAATCTGTTTAAGACAATTAGTTTGAGGTTAATGGACTAAAACAGATTCATTTAACCTAAGTTAAGAGAACTTAGTTGACTAACCTCCATTGAGTCTAATTAAACTGATGATTAAATAACTTAAACATAGATAGTTAGTATGAAAGCTAACTCTAGACATTTAATCAACTAACCTTTAACTAACTAACCTAATTCTAGTTAAGGATAATCATTAGTTAAACTAAAGTGAGCTAACTAGGATTAATTAACTAGGGATAATAATAACCCAAGCAAGTTTAACCCTGGTTACCTAGTGGTAATTTCAGGAACTTCAAGGGGTATATTAGGAATCCTAGGTGAGGGAATCTTGGGTGTAACAACCCAAGAACCTTCTAGACTTTTGAAATCAGATTTCTTAAGGGTATTAGGGTCATTATGGTGGCTGGAAATTTTCGGAATAGGGGCAGCTGTCCCAAGGGATAAGGGTGACAGCTGCATTGGCACTATTTCCAGCTTATTGGATAAGGAATATGCTGAGCATATCCTATCCCAACTGCCCCAATATATGCACACACTCTTTACCACTAAAGGGGATTTGGATTTTTTTTGGGAGATTGATTTTGAGAGGGGATTGGGAGAGATTTTTTTGGGAGACCTTTCTCAAGATTTTTTTTTAGACTCTTCTCTGAATCCTTTGGACTGAAAAATACAACTTTGACTACTAAAAACTTGGAAAACAGAAGCAAAAAGGATTTACAGTAGGAGTGGGAAACAATCTGAGCTTAGGTTGTCTTGTAGTTGTGATCTTCTATCCTAGAAGACTTGGTTTTGGTTGCTGTTCTTATTCAATCATTTGGGTATTCAAAAAATCATCTTTCCCTGGGTTTTCTCTGCTGTGGTTTTACTATTTGTTTGCTGCTGGGTTTCTCTTCTTTTCTGCTGACTCCCATCTCCTTGACCTTTATTTGGTCAGGCTTTTCTGTTGTTATCTTACTCTAAAGGTATGTAAAACTGAGTTCTCTTTTATGAAATATGAAAAAATGTGAAATCTGTTTGTCTTTCCTCTATGAATCTGTATTTTTATTTTTTTAGACATATTTCTGTATAAACTTATATGCATGTATATAGAGTAACACATCATGATTGTTTAGTTTTCTAATCTCTGAATTTTACATAAGCCTGTTTCATCTCAAAACTGTCTTTTATATGATTGTGGAATCAATGGTTGTGTTGTAAAACAGCATCCAGGGTAATGAACTTAACCTGCAATGGTTAAGTTCATCCTATAAAGATGCTTAAATACTGGTTTGGTTTAGGTTTTAAATATCCAGATATTGTTATGAAACAGCACTAGGGTAGATGAATTTGACCTTCTATAATGGTCAAATTCACCCCATATTAGGTGCTTAAACAGTAGTTTGTCACCCCTTAAGGGTACAAAATGGGTAACCAACAGTGGCTTGAGAGTAGGGAATCTGAACCTTTCAAATGGTTAGATTCACCTTCTCCAAAATGCCCAAAGAATCAAAAAAAAATTACAGAACAATTATGAGATGAATAGGACCTTTATGGAGTTGAATCTAACCCCTTTCTATGGTTAGATTCAGTCCATAAAAGGCAAAGAACCTATTCTGTCAAAAATGATATGGGAACATCATCAAGGTTGGGTCAAACCCCTTTTATGGTAACTCATCCTACGAATGCTTAAGAACCTATTGGTATCACTGTCCAATTAGCAATTTTGGACTTATTAGTTAAAATACTCTTATTTGAGTCCTTTTGGTCATTAAAGGGACTCAGTAAGCAAGTGTCCATGGAGATCTAAACTTAGGCTAATGTGGAATTATGGGATCGAAAGTCTGACCCATTCATGGTCAGACTCACCCAATAATAATACATAAATAGTTATAGAGTAGTTAGATTATCATTACAAAGGTATTAAGACAGGAATCTGAACCCAATAAATGGTCAGAATCATGCCTTAAGAAATGCCTAAGAATAGTTAAGTCATTGTGAGAATTCAGGCCATAATACGAATGACTTAAAGGACTGATGGGTTTGCATCCTCGGAACTGAACCTAACCTCTTTATGGTCAGGTTCATTCCAAGAAGAGTACACCAAAGTAGATCAGGTCCTTTAAAATTAACACTATCGCATGATTAGGATTCAATTTGACCAAATAATGGTCATGTTGCCTCATAATATGCCTAAGGAATGGTTTATTAAGTTAGTCGTTTTGTGACTAAGAAAATAGCCAGAAGAATATAGATTTCGAAGCCGCTGAAGGCCAGCTTGCACAGGAGCAATATTGTTCTTTTTCTTCTTTCTTCCTCTTCATTTTATTACTTATTATTTTTTTCATTTTTAGGAAGTTTTATTTCGTGGTAAAATGGTATTGTAATAATGTAATCTTTTTCTTTGCATTTTTTTTTTGTAAATATGGACTGGATATTATAAACTATTATTCTAGTTTTTTCTATTTTCCTTACCAAATTCAGAATTAGGCCAGCTTGATGAAACAGCCCATTAAGGCTTCAACCATGTCTAACTCCTTAGGTTGGGCCAAAAGGGGTACACAAGCCCAAAATTTTAGAGCTGTCTATTGTAAAGTTAATACCATAGTTAATATATTGGTCGTTCAACTACCAGAATACAATTAAAATTCAAAGACTCTCCCCTAAATCCTTCATACGATTTTGTATTTAAAACTAACCTTTTCTGAAATATCACTGTGAACATCTAGTTTTCGTGAAATTCCAGAAATAATCATTTCAGATTTGAGGAATTTCGAAATATACAGATCTACTATTCAAAAGCGTTTTTTCAGAGAATTTTCGTTTAGGTATTATGAATTTATAACACTAGAAGCATGAACAACCCTGCGTAGGATCCAATATGTACGAATTATAAATTAAATATCTTGTATTTATGCCATCTGAAATTGATAAAACTATTTAGTCAAACGTTCTATTATAGCAGAATTTGTATTCGACTCTTTAAATATGTGACCGACTTGTGAGTCAGTAATTCTTTTTTTTTGGGGATTCCTTTGCAAACCTTTCATTGTTAACATGCTTTAAATCGAATTTTATGATTTCACTTCTTTCGAATAGCCTATATTAAGATTGGCCAAAGTGTTAAATGACAAATGGGGCTAAAATGTGGCCATAGGTCAAGTATCTTGTCTCCTAGGCTAGTGAACTTAATTTTAGATAATTCTCTACATATCCTCTAGATAGAACGAGACCTTTAGTTTGAAATTTGATAAGATCGAATATTATCTCAAATCACCATAACCTACACTCGGGAGAGGCAACTCATGCCCCCGGCCCTCAACTCTAAACAACTAATAAAAAATGCACATAGAAACCACAGGTGCATTTCATGTAACGTGTTTGCCATGTGTTCAAAAACAACAAGTGCACGCCATCGTGACTTATTTCAAGATAAATCCATAAATACTAAAAACGGTTAAAAATTAAACGGCTAAATGCACAACAGGCTGAAAATATGTAAATAATCGGATAATTTAGGTCAAATATTAATAGTTAAGCGACCGTGCTAGAACCACGGAACTCGAAAATGCCTAACACCTTCTCCCGGGTTAACAGAATTCCTTACTCGGATTTCTGGTACGCAGACAACTTAAAACAGAGTCTAAATTTCCTCGGTTCAGGATTTCAATAAAACTGTGTCCTAGAACATCGTCAAAAATTCGGGTGGCGACTCTGAAAACTAAAATAAATCCCAAATCTGAATAATGTCACTTAAAGTAGAAAAACTCCCTTACTACCCTTCATCAATCCGGAGGGTAGTGAAAAAAGGAAGTGTGACACTCCTTATAAAAATCTTCATCCTAATAGTTTCATCCTTTCCCACTCCAACTAATTTATCACAATACGACCTCAAATGAGCTCGTGGGTTTCCTTTTCCATCAAACATGTCAAATTTTGGTACTTTATATCCCGTAGGTAAATCGACATCGGGATGAACACATAAATCCTCAAACTCCAAACCTTCCATACTTCTAACAGTTTTCAGACTTTTGAATACTTCCTTCATTTCACGGATCTCCTTCGCCACATACTCATTGGCTTTGGCCCTTACTTTTTTTTCTATTTCTGGATATTGATTCACTTCGGAGTGAATTTGGTGAGTCATAGGGGTAGTAAAAGGTTGTACTTCCGCTACATATACTAGTGGCACATGCTTCATGTTAAGAATAGCGACGTGTGCCATCGGTATGTGTTGGGTTACATGGTGTTTTTGGGTGAGCGGGGTGCTTTGGGTTGGTGGTGGTTGAGAAACATATGATGTGGTAAAAGTCGATGGGTTGTCTTGTTGCAGGTTAGCATGTGCGTTAGTGGATGTTGGATTGGTGTTTTGGAGTCTAGGATTTGGTTGAAGGTGTTCAGGGATAGGTGAGTCCAAAGATAGGAAATGTGATGGGACAGGTGCATTTGTCATTTCTCCGGGAAGTGGTGTGTTGAGGCTGATGGAAAGGTTGGTGAGGTTCCGAAGCCGCTCAATTTCACCTTGCAGGTTAGCCACTTGTTGCGACAACTGCGCGATGTGCTCATCACGAAGGGTAACGTCCCTTCCTTCAGAAACCTCGGGTTCGTCTTGTTGAACGGTGACAAGTCTCAAGCCTGTCTGATTAGATGTGGTTGAACCAGTCATATCTAGCTGCTCGTGCCTTGGATCTCGTGAAGTATGGGTGTTCATCCAGTTTGCACTCAACACAAATCAACATTGGGGAGTAATAAAATAGAAAATCTTCAAAAAGGAAATAAAAGACAATGTTAGTAAGTGGTGATTACATTTAAGAGCAAGTATTTCCATAACAAGCAAATCACGTAATGAATAATAAGTCAACCATTGATAAGCGTGTCCTAGTATGCATGGGACCTCTTTGTGCCAGAGGTAGCCTAGCAAAAATTTGAGAGATGAACCCACCATTAAGTATCATTCCATTGCTCCTTAATTATATACCTCAAAACAAATTTTCATTGATGCTTTGAGTCTTAGTACATAAATGAAAAGAGAAATACCAACATAGCCTTAGTCTAAAACAATTACAATGGCATAGGCTTATTTGAAATATAGATTATAACATAGTTCTAATCTAATTGACTGATGATGGTTCTTTATCGCCCCTTAGCCTCTTTGCTGCTCTTATTGCTTCGTCTATTTTTTGGCGATTCTTCACAAGGTAAACCATGGATAACTTTCCTCCTTCGTCGAGTCCTTGGCAATAGCATTCTATGAATTGCTCCTCGAGGTCTCCATCCAAATCTTTGAGTCCTTGCTCCATTTCCACAGCTTGTTGTTTCCACATTTCTATTTGTTGCTTCATCATTTCTTCTCGTTGTCTCAACATTTCAATCTCTTTGTTGCCCTTCTCATGTTGTTTCTTGTGCTTTTCTTCAGACTCGGACACCCTTCTTTTCAGCCAACGGTACTTAATTTCAGCTTCAGTTGCCTTGTCTTTAATCCGGCTCCTATATTAATCCCTCTTGTGATAGAACCTTCAATATTGGCAAGCAACCATTCTGAGTCAAAAGTGTCACACCTAGCTTAGTACCTATCTAGTGCAATTGTATCCTTGACCATAGCTCTTTTGTTTTTATACATCCTGAGAATTTCTTTCACAAAAGGAATCTTATCATTATCATAGTCAATTCGATAAGGATCCATGTTATCAACTTGCGTTATGACTTGTGTTCTTCCGACTTGTCTCATAACTCGTAATGGAGCATAGGGCTGAAGTCCTCGAAGCCCGATGAGAACCAAGTAAAGTAGAATTTTTCCACGGATTACGAAATTCTCAAAAGGATACCAAGAAAACATCCATTGAATCGTGGTGTCATTCAGCTTGCGAAGTAACTTGTCCCATCCTTTAACATTATTTCGACGCTTGAATGCAACCATTGGGATCGTGTATGAAGTGATATGATTAGCACCTTTTTCCTTGTAAAGCTCCTGACTTCCATTGATCTTTTGGAGATGCCCCATAAACCACAACTGCAGCAACAAATTACATCCCTCAAAATATTTAAATCCCTTATTGCAAAGGCCTAAAGCTCGGTATATCTGCAACAACCATCGACACTATGGTGTATGGCTTTTCATCAATGCCATTAAACAATGCGTCAGTAACCATAACAAGTAGGGTGTGAATCTCTTATTTTGCTCCTTGAGGAAATACTAGGAGCCCAAGGAAACAAATCGAAAAAGAAAATACCCTCTTTTCACTCCAAGATGCATGTGAGGAGAACACCTCTCGTTGTTGTAGAAAAGCATTCGAGTGGCCAAAGATGTCGAAAAAATAGTCAAGGGGTATCTTGGATTCTTTCAAATGCTCTTGCCCAATTTCTTTCTCAAAACCAAACTTTTCAAGGAACTCTTTTATCGAGGGATTTTTTGGAATAATCATGCCAATTCTTTGCCAAGAATGTTTGTCTTTCCATAACAAACTCACATTTTCTATGAAGCCTCCAATTTCTTCTAACAATGGTGTCATCTCATTTTTCTCAAATTTGAATACGGCCCTTTCTTCATCCCAAAAGGTTATTGTTGCCTCAGTAATTTCCCTACATGTCGTTACTTCCATAAGTAACGGTGGATGACCCATCTTCTTTACTTCGGACTGTGCATTCTCTCCTAAGTTTCTCCACCATGACTTTAGTTTGGGAGGGATGTCCAACACCATGCCAATTTTTGGGTAAAAAACTTGATTCATGATTTCATGCATCACAGAAAAGGTTAATCCTACCCGTTTTCCCCTTTAAGAGTAAATGGTCCACAGAATCAGTGTGTTCATCTTTCAAATAATGCACATAAAGGATGACTAGGTGTCACTCGGGGTTATAAACCCATTCAGACATTTGGATAAGGCTAACTAATGGACTTAATACACCTAGGGTATTAAGCCTCCTAAGGTTGCGTGATGCATGCCCCTAAGAAGGCTTTTGGTTTAGCTCTATCCTAGGTCGGCTAAGAGTGGATTTTCTAGACCAGTTTTCTCCCAAGCGGACGACTTGAGAGTGGAAAGTCGTGACTGTCAATTGAACCACTAATCGACTTACCAACGAACTTTTCCCTAAAAGGTTTTTTTTTAAAGTGCACGGCTGCAAACCACGTAACCGCTTAATGTGTGAATCGTGTGTATTTTCCAAAAGTGGAGCAAGTGAAACGGATAGTTATATAAAAGTGGTAACACATACAATTATATTAAGAAAGAATATAACACGTAAAGTAATTCATAAAAGCCACACAGATAACACAAAAGCCTTAAATTTGATTAACTAAGTCTGTTATGGTTAGAACCTAAATATCCCCAGTAGACTCGCCTAGCTGTTATACCTCATTTTAAACTGGTTAGACTAAGGTACAACATATTAGGCAATTCTGAATTTAATTAAAGTTAAAGAGTTGCCACCTAATTATTATGGTGAATTAGGACACCTAAGTTGATGAAAGTAATTTAATAAATAATAACTCTGTTGAGGATCTACTTAAACTAAAAATTCTAGGTAAGGGTTCAATTAATCTAAAGGGAAGGTTTTTAAATAATCCCTTAAGATTCATATTAAAATGGTTAACCGACCGGACTTAAGATAAATTAAGGCTAAGTAGTGTATAAGTGATAAAATAAAATTCAAAAGAGCTTGACTTTGAAAATATTTATGCATAAGAAATCGTGAGTTAATCAATATGAACCTAAATATTTTAATGACTACTATCTTGTTTAAAAGCAATACATTTGTTAAAAAGAAAAGAGTGAAAATCATGTGTCCTTATGTCTTCAAAGCCAAAAGTATTATCCGACATATTTTTAAGAGTTTCATTGTTAACTCATGATAATCTTAAGTGATCATGCTAGTTGCTACTTGTATGCCAAACTCAGATGATTTTAACACATAAACAAGTAATTTCAATAACCAAAATACTCATGAGTCATATAATCAAAAGAAAGACATTAGGTATCAGAATAGGCTAAAACGCCTATCCTGATAGCCCCACAAAGGATCATGCTTCTGTTTTTGAACTTCTCTTTTTGGATGCAATCTGAAACTCTAGAGCACAAGTGAATGAGATTGCCAACTCCATAAGAGTTTAGAGAGTCTTGCATTAAGACTCAATTATTTTCTCCAGGAGTATACATGCAAACCAAAAGAAAGACATGAAGATTAGAAGGTGTAAAAATGAATCTTTATTATAGAAAATAGAATAAGTAAAATGAAATTACCAATATTATTCAAATTCATACTCTGTAAACTAACATTTCATATAAAGAAAGAATTCAAGACTTAAGCAAGCTAAAAAACTAACCCAAAATACATTCTCCATCCAATACACTAATTAGAATAAAAGTATCCTCTTAAATAGGAACTAAAGGAGTATGTTCTTTAAGTTCCATAGCAATAACGAAATAAGCAGATATCAGTACTTTCTATTACCACGGGGAAAGGTAAAATTTTAGCATTTGCACCTATAACTCAAGTATGCAGCTCATTAATCAATTTCCTATAAAGTCCATGTAAAGATCTTAAATCATGGTATCATTACCATAAATAAACATATATTTCATTATTATTATGATGATAAAAGGAACAGAGACACAACCGTTCACTTTGTAACGATCCGATCGGTCGTTTTATGTTCTAGGACCCCGTGCCCCTAAATAAGACTTTTCGTAGTTGCTTTTGCTGATTTATGACTTGCGCGGACGGGTGGTTCGAGGTTTGGAGGAGTTTGGGGTGGTGTAGGAACACTTAGTTCCTTAAGGTTGGCCTTAAAATCCAAGTTTGACTTCGGTCAATATTTTTAGTAAACGACCTCGGAATCGAGATTTGAAGGTTTTGGTGGGTTCGTATGATGATTTTGGACTTGGGCGTATGTTCGGAACGGGTTTTGGATGAACCGAGAGCGTTTCGGCGCCAAATAGTGAAATATGATTCCTTAAGTTCAAAAACAATTGAGGTTTAGAACGTGATTCTGTTATCAAAGTCCGAATGGAATTTTGAGACCGAGAATAGTTCCGTTATGTCATTTATGACTTGCTCGCAAAATTTGGTGTCATTCGGAGTAGTATAGGTAGGTTCGGCGTGTTGAAGGCGAATTCAAGAACTTAAAGTTCTTAAGTTGGATCCAATAGGTTTTGGAGTATAATTTTTTTATTTAGCATTGTTTCGGACGTTCTGAAGGCTCGAGCGAGTCCATATTATGATTTAGGACTTGTTCGTATATTTGGACGGGACCTCGGGTGGGCCCGGATGCCATTCGGACATCGCGCGAGGTAAAAACCAGCCTTAGAAGAACTGTTGGTGCACCATATCTGGTGCGACCGCATCTGCGAAGGACCAGGCGCAGGTGCGAAGACCGCAGGTGCGGTCAACGCCTCGCAGGTGCGGCCTCAGAGGGGGCTGCGCAGTTCCGCAAGTGTGGGCCATTTCCCGCAGAAGCGGAGCCGCAGGTGCGGACTCCCTTCCGCAGGTGCGACCACTGGCCCCTTCCCATTTTTCGTAGGTGCGAGATTTTTCTCGCAGGTGTAGTCCTCGAGCCGCAGGTGCGAAAAACTTGAAGGCAGTGAGGCTGTTTAAAGTACGGGACTTAGTCATTTTTGAACCATTTTTCTTTCATCTTGGACGATTTGGAGAGCTTGCAAAGGAGAGATTCAACCTAGCAATTGTAAGGTAAGTAAATCCTAACATAAAGTGAGTTTAATACTTGAATTTTTGGATAGATTAACACATTAAATTAGTAGAAATCATGGGTTTAGAGTAAAACCTAGGGTTTTGATAAAAGTGAGAATTTACCAAGGAATTTGTTATGGAACCATGTAAAAACTATAAAATATTGATCCTTAGGTTATAGTTGATTGTATTCCTTGAAAATTTCCGGAATCCGAGCATGTGGGCCCGGGGTGCATTTTGGTATTTTGCAAACTAGGTTGAAATAATCATTTAATAGGGGAAGTGTGGACTTTTGAGCTTAGATTGATTTATTTATCTGATGTTTGGCTAGCTTCGAGTCCTTGGGCAACGAATTTGGAGTTTCGGGCGCATTCTTGACCCCGGAGAGTAGGCTTGACACGAGGTAAGTCTCTTTTCTAACCTAGTAAGAGGGAATTGTCCTCATAGGTGAAGTAATTAACTATGTGTCATTATTTGCGGGGACTACATATGTACGAGGTGATGAGAGTCCATTGCGTAGTGACTATTCTTGTTATGTCCAGGTAGTTAGGTTCACTCCATGCCTTGTGAATTTCGTTATTTGAATTATATGTCTTATGATTTTCTTGTACGCAAGTTTGATTTCAAAAAATCCTAGAACTTAATGTTTTCCAATGAATTGCTATTTTGGAAAAGGATTTAAAGAAAAATGTTGTGATTATGTGTGACCGCTTAGCAAATTAATATTCCGCGAGTGGAGTGATTCTTTCCACTACTCTCATGGGAGCGAGTCATACGCCACGGCAGGTTAATAGATGCATCTATGGTTCGCGCCATTCGACCCTTCGGCAGTGCACATTTACTTTTATGTTGGCTCAGACCGTACTCCTTGACACATTTTTGCGCATGCTACCTGGTTGATATAATTCATAACTTTTAAATTATTATATGTCTCGGAAGACAAATTGTAATTGTATGTTGGAGTTTACGGCACGTAAATAGGTTTTGTGAGTATGCTCGACATTCATTGTTTTACTATTCATGTATACTTTTTATTCATGTTGAATTATACATCTAAATATACTGATTGGACCTAGTGGGCGTCAAGTCGACCTCTCATCACTACTTCTTCGAGATAAGACTGGATACTTACTGAGTATATATTGTTTATGTACTCATGCAACGCTTCTGTACTTAATTGTACAGGTTTTGAGGCAGGTGCATCTGGTTACCAGTCCGGAGCTCGTCCCTGATTTCACGTGGTCCGGGGATTCACGGTGAGGTGCCTCTATTGATGCCATACAGCATCACTCTGGAGTCTCTCTTTTGCTATTTTGTCTATCTCTTCTCAAACAGTAGGATAGTTCTGTTATTCTTTTGATTCTACTCTACAAGATGTCTGCACACTTGTGACACTAGTTCCGGGCACACACAGTTGCTAGACTATTCGTTTGGTGATGTAATTTATTAAAGTTTATTATTGGTCTTCGTAACTTAGATTGCCCCGCTATGTGTTACATTCCATTCTTTGTCGCTAAACTGTTTTGAGATAAGAAAAGCATTTAATAGAAAACAAACTATACTCCGTAGATAATTAGTGTCGGCTTGCCTGACAACGGTGTTGAGCGTCATCGCGACCTGAATTAGGATTTGGCTAGTGAAAACATGGTATCCGAGCTCTAGGTTCACATAGGTCTCACAAGTTTCGGGCAAACCCAATAGAGTCTTGCAGATCAGTACGGACACGTCTGTATTTATCTTCGGGGGGATATAGGGTGTTAGGAAATATCTCTTTATTCATATTCTATCGTGCAGTTGATAGTATGCTAATCTCACTCTTATACTCTCTCACAAATGAATAGGATGTGCACTGCCGATATTCCAGATTCGGGAGGGGCTGCTACCCCCGCTGTCAGAGGCCGTGGCAGAGGTCGGGGAAGGGCACCGGCCCGAGGTAGGGGATGAGGGCATCCCAGAGCTGCCCCAGTTGCACCACCAGTAGATCCAGCAGAGGATCCTAACACTAAGGAGCAAGGCGAGGCGCCTGCAGCAGATCCTGCCCCGTTGGACTTCATGACGGCACCGGGATTTCAGGAGGTTATGGGCCATATGATGCGGTTCATGGATACTATGACTTAGACTGGTTTATTTCCAGCGGTCCCGGCCACATCCCAGGCAGGAGGGGGAGCACAGACCCCTACTGCCCAGGCCGCAGGACATGCGGCTGCAGTTTATCATACCCCAGGTACACTGCCCGCGAAGGGGTTCAGCCAGTAGTAGCAGTAGCACCTGAGCCCAGACCAGCTGCGGACGGCGATCCGCAGAAGCTATTAGACAGATGGACCAAACTGCACCCTCCTATCTTCGGAGGCGAGCGTCATGAGGATGCTCAGGATTTGATTGAAAGGTGCAGGGACAGACTGCACAACATGAGGATACTGGAGTCCCATGGGGTAGACTTCACCATTTTCCAGCTAGAGGGCAGGGCTCGTAGATGGTGGCACTCTTATGTTCTTGGCAGACTGGCGGATTCTCCTCCTATAACTTAGGAGCAGTTCACTCAGCTATTCCTGGACAGGTATATTCCACCCTCTGATAGGGAAGAGCTGCAGTATCAGTTCGAGCAGCTAGAGCAGAGTCAGATGTCAGTGACCGACTACGAGGCTAGGTTTTCTGAACTGTCTCGTCACGCACTTATGATACTTCCTACTGACGCAGAGAGAGTGCGGAGATTTGTAGCTGGGTTGCACTCAGGTATTAGGGCCAACATGGACCGGGAGGTGGAGATGGGGACTCCTTATCAGCTTGTAGTGGAGATTGCTCGCAGGATTGAGGGTTATCGATCGAGGAGCAGAGAGAAGGGACAGCAGGATAAGAGAGCTCGGTTTTCTGGGAATTTCAGAGGTGCTCCAGCTAGGGGCAGAGGTCAGTTCGGCAGGGGCCAGCCTAGTAGGCCTCCATATTCAGCACCCCCACCACCTCCCTGAGGTGCTCCGGTGAGGCCTTATTTAAGCGCGATGCCGGAGAGTTCTTATTGCCCACCAGCCATTCAGGGTTCCTCCGGCGGGTATTCTGGTCATCAGGTATCTCCCAGCTCTTATTTTAGTGCTATGCCAGAGAGTTCATACTGCCCTCCAGCTATTCAGGGTTCTTCTTTAGGGCAGCAGGCTATGGTGCCGAGAGGTTACTATGAGTGTGGGGATCCAGGTCACATGAAGAGGTTTTGTCCCAGGCTTCGGGGCAAGACAGTGCAGCAGAGTCACCAGCCTATGGTTTCAGCACCAGCGATACGGCCACCTAGAGGTGGAGGACGCTGGTAGGGGTCGTCCTAGGGATGGAGGCCAGGCAAGGGGAGCCCAGTCAGCTCCTTTCCATTCAGGTGGAGGTCAGTCATCTGGCGCTCCAACCAGATTCTATACTTTCCTGGCCAGACCAGATGTAGCGGCCTCAGATGCCGTGATCACATGTATTATTTCGGTATGTGGTAGGGATGCATCGATATTATTTTATCCAGGATCCACTTATTCATATGTATCAGTCATATGTGCTCATTTCCTGGATACTCCTCATGAGTCCTTAGGCACTCATGTTTATGTGTCCACTCCTATGGGTGATCCTGTGGTTGTGGACCGGATTTATCAGTCCTGTGTGGTTACATTCTGTGCGTTCGAGACCAGAGCGGACCTACTGTTACTTGATATGATTTATTTTGAGGTCATACTGGGCATGGATTGGTTATCCCCTTATCACGCTGTCTTAGATTGACATGCCAAGACGGTTACTCTAGCCATGCCTGAGTTGCCGAGATTGGAGTGGAAAGGTTCCTCAGTCAGTGCAGCCAGTCGGGTTGTTTCTTTGCTGAAGGCTCGACGTATGTTCGAGAAGGGTTGTTTGGCTTATCTTGTTTATGTGCGGGACACCACCGCCGAGTCTCCGACGATTGATTCAGTGCTAGTAATTCGAGAGTTTGTTGATGTATTTTCTTCAGACCTTCCAGGCATGCCACCTGATCATGACATTGATTTTTGCATTGACTTAGCTCCAGGCACCCAGCCTATATCTATTCCCCCATACCGTATGGCTCCAAAGCAATTAAAGTAATTAAAAGAACAACTTGAGGAATTGTTAGCTAAGGGGTTTATCTGACCGAGTATATCACTTTGGGGTGCTCCAGTGTTATTTTTGAAGAAGAAGGATGGGACTATGCGGATGTGTATTGACTACCGCCAGCTGAACAAAGTCACCATCAAGAACAAGTACTATTTGCCACGTATCGATCATTTCTTTGACCAGTTGTAGGGTGCTCGGGTGTTTTCTAAGATTGACTTGAGATCAAGGTACCATTAGCCGAATATTCGGGACTCAGATGTTCCGAAGACTGCCTTCCGTACGAGATATGGTCATTACGAGTTCCTAGTGATGTCATTTGGCTTGATAATGCCCCCGCAGCATTTATGGATTTGAAGAACAAGGTGTTCAGGCCTCATAATGATTCTTTTGTTATTGTTTTCACTGATAACATTATGATTTACTCACGCAGCCTGGGGGAGCACAAGCAGCACTTGAGAGTGGTGCTCTGGACTTTGCGAGAACAAAAATTGTACGCTAAGTTCTCCAAGTGTGAGTTTTGGTTAAATTCTGTGGCATTCTTGGGACATGTGGTATACGGAGAGGGTATCAAGGTGGATCCTAAGAAGATTGAGGCAATTCAGGGTTGGCCAGCCCCTACTTCAGTGACAGAGATCACGAGCTTCTTAGGATTGGCAGGTTATTATCGCCGGTTCGTAGAGGGTTTTTCATCCATTGCAGCCCCTCTGACGAGATTGACCCAGAAAGGGTGCCCCCTCTGATGGTCCGATGAGTATGAGGCGAGCTTCCAGAAGCTCAAGACAGCTTTGACCACAGCACCAGTTCTAGTGTCGCCTTCCGGTTCGGGGATGTACACAGTTTATTGCGACGCTTCACGCGTTGGTTTGGGATGTGTATTTATGCAGGGGGTGAGTTATTGCATATTCTTCACGTCAACTCAAGGTTCATGAGAATAATTACCCTGTGCACAATTTGGAGTTGGCGGAGATTGTTCATGCTCTTAATATTTGGAGGCACTACTTGTATGGGGTGCCTTGTGAGGTTTATACGGACCACCGCAGCTTGCAGCACTTGTTCAAACAGAGGGATCTTAATTTGAGGCAGCGTAGATGCCTTGAGTTATTGAAGGATTATGACATTACTATTCTTTATCATCTCGGCAAGGCGAATGTGGTTGCAGATGCCTTAAGCAGTAAGGCGGAGAGTATGGGTAGTTTGGCTTTCATTTCAGCAGAAGAGAGACCTCTAGATTTGGACATTCAGACCTTGGCTAATCGCCTAGTGAGGTTGGACCTTTTAGAGCCCAGACAAGTTCTTGCACGCGTTGTTGCTCAGTCTTCATTATTGGGGGACATAAAGGCTCGACAGTTTGATGATCCGCACTTGGCAGTTCTCCGGGAGACAGTGTTACAGGGTGGTGCCAAGGAGGTTTCTATTGGCGAGGATGGTGTTCTGAGACTTCAGGGTCACTTATGTGTCCCTAATATTGATATCCTAAGGGGGAGGATTCTAGAGGAGGCACATAGTTCCAGGTATTCTATTCATCCTAGTGCTACGAAGATGTACGTGACCTGACGCAGCATTTCTGGTGGAGGCGGATGAAAAAAGACATAGTGGAGTATGTGGCCAGATGTCTAAATTGCCAGCAGGTTAAGTATGAGCACTAGAGGCCAGGAGGCCTACTCCAGCAGATGCCTATACCTGAGTGGAAATGGGAGCGCATCACTATGGACTTCGTAGTTGGGTTTCCTTGGACCTTGAGGAAGGTTGATGCGGTTTGGGTTATCGTGGAAAGGTTGACCAAGCCAGCACATTTCATTCTCGTAGCTACTACGTATACTTCAGAGAGGTTGGCCCAGATCTACATTCGGGAGATAGTTCAGTTCCACGGTGTGCATCTGTCCATAATATCATATCGAGGTCCTCAGTTCACCTCGCACTTCTGGAGAGCAGTACAGAGTGAGTTAGGCACCCGGGTAGAGCTCATCACAGTATTCCATCCTCAGACCGATGGGCAGTCGGAGCGGACAGTTCAAATAGTGGAGGACATGCTCAGAGCATGTGCGATTGACTTTGGAGATCAGTGGGACCAGTTCTTGCCCTTGTCCGAGTTTTCTTATAATAACAGTTATCAGTCCAGCATTGATATGGCTCCCTTCGAGGCCTTGTATGGTCGGCGATGTCGCTCTCCCATCGGGTGGTTTGAGCCTGGCGAGGCTAATTTATGTGGCACCGATCTGGTGAAAGATGCCTTGGAAAAAGTAAAGTTGATCCAGGAGAGGCTGATAGCACAATCCAGACAGAAGAGTTGTGCGGACCAGAAGGCACGTGATGTATCATTTATGGAGGGCGAGAAGGTTCTGTTGAAACTCTCGCTGAAGAAGGGTATTATGAGGTTTGGGAAGAAGGGCAAGCTGAGCCCAAGGTTTATAGGTCCATTCGAGCTGTTGAGGCGAGTTGGGGAGGTTGCTTACGAGCTTGCTTTACCTCCCAGTTTATCAAGAGTTCATCCGCTCTTTCATGTATCCATGCTCCGGAGGTACCACGCTGACTTTTCTCACGTGATAGACTTCAGCACCATCCAGCTAGACGAGAAATTTGGTTACGAGGAGGAGCCAGTTGCTACCATTGACAGGCAGGATAGCCAGTTGAGGTCCAAGAGGGTTTCCGCTGTAAAGGTCCAGTGGAGGGGCCAACCAATCGAGGAGGCGACTTGGGAATCCGAGGAGGACATACAGAGCAGATATCACAGCTTCAGGTATGTCTCTATACTCATTCGAGGATGAACGATTTTCTTAAGAGGGGGAGAATGTAACGATCTGTTAGGTCGCTTTGAGAGTTAGCGCCCCAATCCCCTAATAAATGCTTTTCCCATGTCTAGTTCTAGAGAGTCGTTCAGCAGGAGTTAGGCACCAGGGTGGAGTTGAGCACATCCTTTCACCCTCAAACGGACGGGCAGTCCGAGCGTACAATTCAGATTTTTGAGGATATGCTTTGTGCCTGTGTGATGGATTTTGGAGGGTCATGGGACCGATACTTGCCACTTGCAGAGTTCGCTTATAATAATAGTTACCAGTCCAGCATTCAGATGGCACCATATGAGGCTTTGTATGGTAGACGGTGCAGGTCTCCAGTGGGATGGTTTGAGTCGGGCGAGTCCTGATTGTTGGGTACAGATTTGGTCCAGGATGCCCTGGGCAAGGTGAAGGTGATTCAGGAAAGGCTTCGCACAGCTCAGTCCAGTAATAAGAGCTATGCGGACCGGAAGGTTCGTGATTTGGCATTTATGGCTGGTGATCGGGTTTTTCTTCGGGTATCGCCTATGAAGGGCGTCATGAGTTTTGGGAAGAAGGGTAAGCTAAGTCTGAGATTTATTGTCCCTTTTAAGGTATTACAACGGGTAGGGGAGGTTGCTTATGAGTTGGCCTTTCCTCCCAACCTAGCAGGAGTTCATCCGGTATTCCACGTCTCTATGCTCCGAAAGTATCACGGTGACCCAATTCATGTTTTGGATTTCAGTTCAGTCCAGTTGGACAAGGATTTATAATATGTCAAGGATCCAGTAGCTATATTGGATAGACAGGTCAGAAAGCTCAGGTCAAAGAATATTGCATCAGTAAAGGTTCAGTGGAGGGGTCACCCGGTCGAGAAGGCGAGTTGGGAGACGGAGCAGGATATGCGCAGTCAATACCCTCATCTTTTCACAGCTTCAGGTATGTCTCTATACTCATTTGAGGACGAACGATTTTCTTAAGAGGGGGAGAATGTAACGACCCGGTAGTTCATTTTGAGAGTTAGCACCCCAATCCCCTAATAACTGATTTCCCCATGTCTATTTCTGCTTTTGGGACTTGTCGGAACGTTGAGTGATGAAATTCGGAGAGTTTTTGGACACATAGTCCTTATATGTGAGTTTAAGCTTCAGAAATCAGGCCATAGTTAGAACTGTGTGAAGACAGATCCGGAATGGAGTTTCGTCGACTGCGTTTGCTCTGTAGGGTGATTTCGGGGTTAGGAGCGTGTTCGGAATGTGTTTTCGAGGTCTGTAGTAGATTCAGGCTTGAATTGGCGAAAGTTGGAATTTTGGTGATTTCGGCCGATAGATGAAAATTTTATATCGGGCTCCTAATGGAATTCTGAGAGTGACTGTAGGTCCGTAGTGTCATTTATGACCTGTGCGTAAAATTTTAGGTCATTCGGACTAGTTTTGGCGTGTTTCGGCATCGGTTGTGAAATTTTGAAATTTCATAAGTTCTTAGGCTTAAATCCATGCATAATTGGTGATTTTGATGTTATGAGATGTGTTTTGAAGGATCGACTAAGTTTGAATGAGGTATTAGGACTAGTTGGTAAGTTTGGTTGAGGTCCAGGGGGCCACGGGTGTGTTTCGGATGCTCAAACGGGCATTTTAGCCTTAACTGTTATTGCTGGTTTTTCTGGTTTTACAGCAGCAGTCATTTGTTCATTGCAATCGCGTGAGTTTACCCGCGATCGCGTAGAGTAAGCTGAGGCAGGCAGGATTTGTTATATGCGATAGCACAAGTTGTTTCCCAATCGCAGTGTTTGGGTAGACAAGTCTCCGTGTTCGCATAGCCCATGTAGCGATCGAAAAAATTACCTTAGGCAGCAGAAGATTCGAGTATTGTTCTACGTGGTCGCGTGAAGCCAACCGCAATCGCGTAGCTTTGAGTAGATAAGGTTCGTGATCGCGAGAAGTACTCTGTGTTTGCATAGAGGAATTTTAGGCGCGTGTTGGAATACCCTTCGCGATCGCGACTGGAAGTACGCGATCGCAAAGAGCAAAGAACTAGGCAGAATCTTAAAAACCCAAATCGAGAGTTTAAGCCATATTTCACATTTTTGAACTTGAGAGCTCGGGAAGTGCGATTTTTGGGGAGATTTTCACCTGAGCAATTTAGGTAAGTGATTCCTACTCGGTTTAGACTAATTTACATGATTATACTCTTAAATCTACCCTTTTAAATTCAAATTTATGGTGAAAAGACTGGAGAAAATTGGGTAAAGTTCCTAGACCAAGTTCTTGAGCTTTGATCGGGATTTTGATATCCGATTTGAGTAATTATTATATGGTTAGACTCGTGAGTGAATGGGTGTTCGGAATTTATAATTTTTACGCGACTCCGAGATGTAGGCCCGGGGGACATTTTGGGCAATTTTCCTAATTTTGCGTTGTAGCTTCGAACTAATTAGCTATTTTGATTCCTTAAAGTGATATTTACATTATGAAATCGAATTGAATAGATTTGGGCCACCTGGAGTCGGATAATCGTGGCAAGAGCATGGTTTTGAGTTGAGTAGCGCAGTCGAGGTAAGTGGCTTGCCTAACTCTGTGTTAGGGACTTCCCCTTAGGTTGTTTTTATACTGTTTTGTTATATGGGCGCCATGTACGTGAGGCGACGAGTGCGTACACGGGCCATTGTTGCTAAAACTCCATTTTCCTTCCATGACATAAATCATTTTTATTCTATTTCACTGTTTCATGTACTAACTGTGTAGTTTAGATTAGGAAGGAACATGTCTACCTGTTTTACTTGAATTTCTCCTAATTGTCACTACGTGCACCATGTTTAGGTAGTTTTTATCTTTATTCTTGCCTGCGATTTTTTCTGAACTGTTTAAATAAACTGTATCCGGTATTCATTCGCATTAAATATTTAAATTGGGACTACAAACGAGATTCCGGGAGATTTCCACCTGTACTACATTGCATATTAAAATTGGGACTACGGATGAGATTCCGGGATTTTTCCCCCTACACTGTATTGCATATTTGCTATTGTGAGATATGTTGTACTGAGCCGAGGGCTCTCTGTTGCCATTTTCTTTCAGCTCATTTTTTCTACTATTTTGCCTTAGCTTATTATATCTCTCTGTTTAAATTTTAAACTATTTTACTATAAAAATCCAGTAGAGCCTTAACCTGACCTTGTCACTACTTGATTGGGGTTAGGCTTGGCACTTACTGGGTACCAGTTTGTGGTGTACTCATGCCCTTTCCTGCGCATGTTTTCCATGTGTAGATCCAGGTACCAGCACTTCGTTTCTTGGCTAGGGGTCCGAGCAGCGATTTTGAGGAGATCGAAAGGTAATTCTGCCGTGTCCGCAGAGTCCCTCGAGTCACCTTCCACTCCAGACTTAAATAGATTTTTATTCATGTGTTTCCCTACGTTGTATAGAGCATTTGAATAGAGCTTGTGACTAATGTGATATTCCGGGTTTTGGGAGTCAAAATTTGTACATGCCGTGCGGCTATGTTATATCTACTTAAGTTCTTTTCTGTCTTTATTTTATTGATTCTATTATTTATGCAAATTTAGGCTTACCTAGTCGTAGAGACTAGGTGCTGTCATGATACCTTTCGGAGGGTAAAACGGGTCGTGACAAGTTGGTATCAGAGCATCTATGTTCGTAGGAGTCATAAGTCATAAGCCGGTTTATTAGAGTCTCACGGATCGATGCGGAGACGTTCGTGTCTATCTTCGAGAGGCTATGTAACTGTTAAGAACAATCATATTCTTTGGAATCCCTTGTCGTGCTAGTTACTATCTTCCAAATTCTAAAACTCTATTCTACTCTTGCTCACAGATGGTGCGGACCCGTACCGGACGTACTGATGATCAGGCACCCGATCACCCAGCCAGAGCCACCAGAGGTAGGGGAAAGGGTATAGGACGAGCACGCGATGCAGCCCGAGCACCAGCGAGAGCAGGGACAGAGGAGCCCCTAACAGCTACAGTTGGAGGGGCACACAAGGTCCCTACTATTACTCAGGCCCTCCAAGAGACTTTGGCTCAGTTCATGAGCGCTTTCAGTACTCTGACTCAGGAGGGACTACTCCTGATAGCTCTCGCTACATCCCAGGCCAGGGGAGGGGCACAGACTCCCGCAACCCGTACTCCTGAGCAGAGGGTACATGTTGGGCAGGTCCCTGAGTATATTCTTATGCCCCCAGCGGCTCCAGTTCAGCATGATGCTAGGGTAGCTGCTTCTGAGGTCGAGCAGCTCTGACTTGGGAGGTACAAGAAATACCACCCACCTGGCTTCAGCGGACTAGCTTCAGATGATGCTCTGGTTTTTCTTGAGGAGTGTCATCGCATTCTCCGCACTATGGGTATTGTGGAGACGAGTGGAGTTTCTTCCACTACCTTCCAGGTGAGGGGAGGGGCTTATCAGTGGTGGCGTGCCATTGAGCTGAGTAGTCTGGAGGAGGCTGCCTCACTTACTTCGGATCAGTTCTTCGAGATGTTTTTGGTAGAGGTTGTCCCGCAGAGCCTCGGGGATGCTTGGCGTGCAGAGTTTGAGCAGCTACGCCAGGGTACCATGACTATATCAGAGTATGCAGTCCGTTTCAGTGACTTGGCTCGTCATGCGCTAGCTTTGGTCTCCACGATTAGAGAGAGGGTTCGACTCTTCATTGAAGGACTTTACCCTAGTATTCGAACCGGTATGGCCAGAGAGCTGGAGACAGGTATCACTTACCAGCAGGCCGTGAGTATTTCCCAGAGGATTGAGAGTATGTTAGCCCGGGACAGGGAGGAGAGAGAGGCCAATAGTTCTCGAGAGACTGGTTATTTTTCGGGAGTTCGTGCACCAGCAGCATGTTATGGTAGGGGTTTTGTGAGTCGCCCTGTTCATTCAGCTCTTCCAGCAACCAGTGGTATTCCAGCTCCTCCTAGACCTTAGGAGCCTTATGCACCACCAGTATCTTATGTGCCTCCTGCTCGAGGTGCTATCACCGGCTAGTCCAGCAGGCCAGTTCAGAGTCAGCACCAGCCGCCACGTCCTCCGAGGGATTGTTTTGGGTGTGGTGACCCTCACCACGTGATCAGAGATTTCCCCAGAGCTAGGAGGGGTGCACCATCTCAGACTTATCAGGCCCCACGTGCTCCACCAGGCCCTCCAACTATTCTTCCAGCCCCAGCTGCTACCCCACCTTCTCAGACATCCCGAGGTGGAGGTCGGGGAGGTTGAGGCCGCCCTAGACGGGGAGGCCAGGCCAGGTAATATGCTCTTCCAGCCCATTCAGAGGTCGTTTCTTCAGATTCAGTCATCACAGGTATTGTCCCCGTTTGTCATAGGGATGCATCGGTATTATTTGATCCAGGTTCTACGTATTCATGTGTCTTCTTATTTTGCTTCACATCTGGGGATATCTTGGGATTCTTTGACTTCCCCTGTTTATGTTTCTACTCCCGTGGGAGATTCTCTTGTTGTGAACCGCATATATCGGATGTGTTTGATTGTTATCAGTGGTTTTGAGACCAGGGCTAATCTGTTATTACTCAGTATGGTAGGCTTCGATGTTATCTTGGGCATGGACTGGTTGTCGCCCCATTATGCTATTCTTTATTGTCACGCTAAGACTGTGACACTAGCTATGCCAGGTTTACCGAGGTTAGAGTGGAGAGGTTCCTTAGAGTATACTCCCCGCCGAGTCATTTCTTTTCTTAAGGCTCATCGGATGGAGGAGAAAGGGTGTGATGTGTATTTAGCCTATGTAAGAGATGTTAGTGTTGATATCCCTACAGTTGATTCAGTTCCAGTTGTGCGGGACCATCCCAATGTTTTTCCAGCTGATCTTCCAAGTATGCCGCCCAACAAAGATATTGATTTCGGCATTGATTTGTTATCGGGCACTCAGCCATTACCATTCCTCCCTATCGCATGGCTCCTATTGAGTTTAAGGAGTTGAAGGAGTTCAAGAAGAAGTTTCAAGAGTTTCTTGATAAGGGTTTCATCAGGCCCAGTGTATCACCTTGGGGTGCTCCGGTATTATTTGTGAAGAAAAAGGACGGTGCGATGCGTATGTGTATTGATTAACGGCAGCTGAATAAGGTTACAGTGAAGAACAGGTACCCATTGCCTCGCAATGATGATTTATTTGACCGGTTATAAGGTGCCAGGGTATTCTCCAAGATCAATTTGCGTTCGGACTATCATCAGTTGAAGATTCGGGAGCCGGACATCCCGAATACTGCCTTCAGGACCAGATATGGACACTATGAGTTCCTTGTTATGTCATTTGGGTTGACCAATGCCCCAGCAGCCTTTATGCACCTGATGCATAGCGTATTTCGGCCTTATCTTGATTCCTTCGTCATCGTGTTCATTGATGACATCTTGGTATATTCTCGGTCCCACAAGGACCATGAGCAGCATTTGAGGATTGTGCTTCAGACTTTGAGGGAGAAGAAATTGTATCCCAAATTTTCTAATGTGAATTTTGGCTTGGTTCTTTGGAATTCTTAGTCCAAGTGGTGTCTTGTGATGGGATCAAGGTAGATCCAAAGAAGGTGGAGGCACTGAAGAGTTGTCCTAGACCGTCTTCAGCTACTGAGATCTGCAGTTTCCTTGGTTTGGCTGGGTACTATTGCCGTTTTGTGGAGGGATTTTCATCCATTGCAGCACCGATGACCAGGTTGACTCAAAAGGGTGCTCCGTTCAGGTGGACTGAGGAGTGTGAGGAGAGCTTTCAGAAGCTCAAGACAGCCCTGACTACAGCTCCAATGTTGGTATTGCCTACGGGTTTAGGGTCCTATACCGTCTATTATGATGCTTCAAGGATTGACCTCGGAACGGTGTTGATGCAGAACGGTAGGGTGATTGCATACGCGTCCAAACAGTTGAAGGTGATGAGAAGAACTATCCAGCTCATGATCTCGAGTTGGCAACGATTATTCACGCCCTAAAGATATGGCGTCATTATTTATACGGTGTTTCCTGTGAGATTTTCAATGATCACCAGAGTTTGCAGCACATATTCAAGCAGAAGGACCTCAATTTGCACCAGCGGAGATGGTTGGAGTTAATAAAGGACTATGACATCACTATATTATACCACCCAGGAAGGCCAATGTGGAGGCCGACGACTTGAGTCGTCGGGCGGAGAGTTTGGGGAGTTTGGCATATCTTCTGGCAGTTAAGAGGCCCTTAGCCTTGGATGTTCAGTCCTTAGCCAATCAGTTCGTGAGATTGAATCTTTCTGAGCCTTTCTGGGTATTAGCTTGTGTGGTTGCTCGATCTTCTCTTTATGACCGTATCAGAGAGCGCCAGTACGACGATCCCAATCTTATGGTTCTTCGGGATAGAGTTCAGCGGGGTGATGCCAGGGATGTGACTAATGGTGATGATGGCGTGATTGGATGCAGGGCCCTATCTGTGTGCCCAATGTAGATGGGCTTCGGGATTTGATTCTTGAGGAGGCCCATAGCTCGCTGTATTCCATCCACCCGGGTACCGCAAAGATGTACAAGGATTTGAGACAGCTGATCACGCTCAACTATGTCTTGTAGAAGACTAAGCGGGCGTTGCAAATATAATCCT